>CAJUYH010005240.1:0-14347 GCA_910591685.1 Galerucella tenella
TTTATATATACGATATATGTCAGAAACAAATTTCCTGAACAAAATACACAGATTTAATAGTTTATTTCATATTGTACCCCCATCTCTAGTCGTGAATTATGAACCATAATACACTACAGTGTATTATGAACCATAATTCACGACAGTTGATATATGGGTACAATATACCTTTAGTTAGGAGGTAAAATATTGACTTATTATTAGGTGGTCGTGGACAAATGTAATAAACTAGCGTTTGACAAAAATATTTATACCTAAACAGGTCATTCATAGTGGTGGACAAAATATAGTATTCTACTCGCATATAATGGCTATTATTCACTGAGGTGTTTATGTTACTCACCTGCGCCTGGCGACATAAACGCCATCATTATATGCTTGTTGAATAATATACTATTATCCACAACTATTCATTAATATATCTCTTTAGCTTATGATCTTTGTCAGATGTCAGGTTAAATATCTAGGATTAGAAATTGATTCTCATCCGAAATGAGACAAATACATTAACAGTATTGCAAATAATTTAAGATAAGTTCTGAATAAATTTAAAAACATAAGAAAATACCTATCTAGGTATATCCCACCTAAAGATTTTATATCATTCTTTTGTAGAGACACGTTTGTTCTACGCTATTCTAGCCTAGGGGTCAGTTGTATATAATCAAGTGTAATTAAAATTTAAAATATAACAGAAAATATTTTTCACTATGTCTGACACTTCTGTCAAATTTACTGACAGCACAGAATTTATTAAACAAACGACTAAATTCAAGGCAACTAGATACTAATTACGTAGCTAAAAAAGAGTGATAAAATGAAAACCCCAATTAAAAAAACATTGGTCATTTACTCACGCTTTTGGTTTTATAATGGTTGTCCCATATAAAAAGCGTTGTTCATTTACGCACGCTTTTCAACGTATGTATAATGTATGATTTCTCACATTTTTTTGGTTCGTAAATAACTAATTTTAAAGGTGGTCGTAGATAAATAATATTTTTTTCTACACTCACATGTATACTATCCATTTTCTGCATAGCTTACAGAATGGAAATGTAGGCCATATCGGTTAACTAAACGGATATGATTTCATATACATCCTAGAACGTATATGAAATCCACCAATCAGCATTCGCGTTTAGTACCCGTCACTCATATTTTTTTCAATTTAAAAGAAACGTCAAAATAACTTCAAAAAAGTCTCTCCTAGAAGCACTGGATCAAGAATATTCATTTACAAAAATAAACTCAAATAAATACAAATTAACAACAAATACTAAAAACAGAATAAAATGGGTATTGGGACTCCACATGGACATCAGATTTTATAAAATTATGTAATACATCTGTCGTTATTGATAAAAATTATCATATCCCTCGGTGGTCGAGTGTTAAACATACTCTCATGCGATAGACCAGGGCTCAATCCCCCGCGAAGAATTTTTTTTAATTGTTAATTTTATTTTTGAATAATCATTCTGCTAGATATTGATAACGAAATCAGGTAGGCGCTTGAAATATTTAGCCGAATATTCATTATTATAGATAATGGTACGGTACCCTTCGTGCGCGAGTCCGACTACCAACATCTACTTATAATAGCATCGCATGTTTAAAAAGGGAAACCGAATACAAATTGTACATTTAAGAACTGTACGTTTAACACAAAAAATTAGTGGAAACATAAAATTGAATTAGTAAAATTATGGATAAAATCAGAAAACACAGAGGTTACCAAATTGTGAGATTACAAATATACCCGGCGAAAATAATGATGGTTGATGTTTGCTGCACACTGGTTGACGAATTCCACTTTCTCATTAATTCTCGAAATAATTGAGTACCATTTTTTTTCTTGAGAACCTAACCTAACCGGAAAATTGCTTCTTATTATCCATATTGTCACTTTGAATTGTCAAATTCACAAAACTGACATTTAAATTAAAACTTCGCAGGTTGGGTCTTTTCAGTTATGTTTTTGTATTGCTTTAATTATTAAAAAAAAGTCTTAGTTGTTTTTTTTAAATTTCATTTATGGAGCAGGATTTCTAAACATGAAAAATCATCAACAGTGCGGAAAGTAAGCGCGCTCTTTGAACGTGACGTCACGCACCCCTCCTTACTGACAAATACTGACTTACAAATAGCCCACGATTTGTCTTGGCCATCCTAAAAGAAAGCGGATGGTGCCGTCATATACCTATGAAAAATATTACATACTTTAATTTTCCTTTGTTTTGGGCCCGCAATTGCTTTTCAGTAATTTGTTATAAACTATCTAAATCTAAAACGAATTGACTACGTTTCTTCTTTGCATACCATTGAGGTTGCTCCACTAGTTCTTACGTTTTAACTATAAAAAAGAGATGCGACGACTAGCTCCTCCAAAATTCAATTATTAATTGCACCATAATAAATATTCTTTGATAAATTCATACAATACAATAATACATACAATACAATCCTTGATTATTTTTGGAGTTTTATTGAAAATTAGGTGAGTCGCTGACCCTGATGCTCACAAAATTTCCTTTATAAATAGTATTAACAATACTTTCAGAGCAACAAATATAATTTGAAGAAACCCAAAGGCAACAGCTAAACTAACATCGAACAATGGAAAATGTATGGCATGAAAGCGAAATTATAAAACAATGTATAACAAGTTATTTCATTTATCACGGAGATACGATCATTATTGGATTTCTGAAGATAGTCCAGGAAATACATAATTTCATCTTCAATTCATGGTAGTTCTGGATATTAGCTTGTATAATGTTTTCCTGGTCGCTGAATCCGAATTTTCAACTTCCCACCAAACCCCCCCCCCCCCAATTGTGGAAAAAATGAACAAAATATAACTTTTTTGGAAAACGTTACTTTGTGTATTTTAGAAAAAACTACCTGGAAAATCAGAAAGTAGACAAAATTTGCGACGAAAAAGATTATATGATATTTTGACGTGAAGTGAACGAGTAGGGTACCTTGGTCATTGAGTATTTTTGGTCTGGTGCTCGACATTTCTTTTAAAAACATTCAAAACATTCTACAGAAAAAATTGGCCTACTTGGTTATTTAAAAATATAAATTTCTATTGGCAAATTTTTCAGTTTCATAATGAAAATCGGTGTTAGAATTTACAATCATTTTTTGAAATTTGAAAATTTTGACATCTTGTTACAGATGTTTTAGGCAGTTTTGAAAACTGATTTTCCTATTAATATCCCTTAATATATTGTATATACAAAACAAAAATATAAAATATCATAAAACAGTATTAAAATATCATCAATAACAGTAAACTAGTAGCTAATAAAATTCCTTATAAACGAGTCAACTCAAGTAAAATTGAAATTAAAACTAACTTCACCTTGTATTGCATGAAAATACAATGAATGGAAAGACTGGTGATAGGTGGGTGTACATTTCTGGTTCCCGCGTGACGTAACTGCGCGGCTCGGACGCAATTTGAAGTAGAAATCAGCATACCGTGAGTAAGTGTATCGTGGTAACAACGTAGTTTTCACCGCTTTTGCGACATTGCTTATTTATCCGCGCCACCCATTTTCAATTTCTTGGTCTATCTCCCCCCCTGTCACACCTGTTAGGTGTGGGTGCCTCAAGGTCAACAATTCATGCGATAGTAGCCCTGAAGATATCGTTGATGATTTAAGGTGGTCCGAAAACACGGTGGAATTGACAAGTAAGTCGTTTTTAAACTACCTTTTTTCGTCTTTCTTCCTACAATGGATCAATCAGTCTGTTAAAAACAGGACTGAGAAATTGAGAAATGTTTCTTTGTTTAAGTCTTGTATGATACCCACGGAGTAACAGATGACGGATGTGACAGTAGTGGTCAAAGTGACGTAGACAAACCTGGGCCCTCAGATGCAGTTAAGCGAAGAAGAATACTTGGTAATAAACTATATTTTTTGAACATATAGATGTGTTATTACTTTTTAACATATTTTCAACCAAAAATAGGTAAGGAAAAGCTGGGAGGACTTTCAGATGTGAAAAATAGGATATAAAAAAGGAGGGTAGAAAAGAGTTTAAAAAAAGGTAAAAGGGGTGAAGGGAGAGCGAAGTGCGTAACTCGGCGTATAATACCCTGAGTCGCCAATGAGCATGCTTCAAATCACGTTAGCGCCCTCTACGTCTATCTTACGGCTAAAGTTTTCAAGAATTTTTTGTCGCAAATTTTGTCTGCTTTCCGAATTTCCAGGTAGTTTATTCCTAAAATATGCACAATAACAAGAAATTCAAAAAAACTATATTTTTTCAACATTTGGTGGGATGTTAAAAATGTGTATTCAGCGGCTCAAAAACATAATATAAGCTTATTTCCAGAACTACCATGAATTTTACAAGCTAAGGTCTTTATATGGTCTTTATTGCCTGGATTCACATCCCATTTTGTTGGCAGCATTTCTCCGAAATATTATTTATCTACCTATGTCAGTTATTTTAACCAAATTTTATTAAATTTTTCAAATAATTGATTAGCTATTTTTTAAAGAAGATTAAAATATTAAATACTAAATAGTGCTTTTGTAAATTTTTAGATATAGGGATGCCGGTAAAAGAGTGGCAGATGTTTTGAAAACTTTTACAGTGATATTGGAAAGAGCATCTGTAGATGAAGCTTATTTAGATGTAACAGATTTAGTTTTAAACAAAATAAAAAATGGAATTGATAATATAACATCTGATAAGTTTAAAAATACTTACGTAGTTGGTCATGAGATGGACGATTTCGTACAAAATTTACACAATTCAGAATTAACAGAGAGTAATGTAAAGTTATGTGTAGGTGGTATTATTTCTGAAGAAATAAGAGCTGAAGTTTTAAAGCAAACAGGTTTGTATAATGGTTTTTGAAAAGTGACACCTGTAAAGCACTAGCCTAACTAAACAAGAATTTCAAACTTTAATCGCCATATACAATTTATTTAAAATTTTGCGTAAAACCCGGTTCTGGCGGTCCAATTCATCAAGGCAATTTAGTTGTAGCAATTTCTCACCGCAACACGTCCCCTTTCAACACAACATGCTCATACTCTTCCATAACCAATCCTGACTCATTCTTATTGATTTAATTTTTAAGCCTTCAACAATCCACAAAAGCAACAGTTTTTTCAGGAAAACAAAGAACCTATTATAAAAACACAATATCATAACTTGTAACTGTCATTTCCGTCTGTCACACCAACAGAAATCTCAGGTTTGTGTAAAAAAGTCACTAAAAAAGTTACCAAGCTGCTGCAACTTGTAGCATACAATTAAAACCAATTCTATTTTGGTCCAACTCGATTGCATTCATCAGTTGCATGGTATGAACACCTTAACTGCATGCAATTTTGTCGCCGCGATCGAATTGAAGAGACGAAATTGCATCGTCAGAACCGGGTTCAATTCTGTCGGTTCTGTTGCGTGACTTTGTCCATGAAAATATTGGCAATTGATGAATAATTTCCAAAAAGCTGTGGGTCAATATTTCAATAACTATGGATAAGGGAATTTGTTCCCAAACTAAGATGTCAAACTAGTGTGTGGTATGAGCCGGACTTTTTTGGATACCAAAACATTTGACTGATCAATCAGATTAAATTTTAATAGACGTATATTATACTTGGAAACATCTTAAAAAGAAACCGTAAAATTTTTAATGATAGCTGTAACTAGAAAGAAACCTAAAAATTTACCATGGTTAATAACTTTTATAGGTATTCTGAGAACAGTTTCGATCTGATCTGGGGCATGCTAAGGATTTGGAATTCATTGTACAATACACGAAATATAGTGCGTTCAAAGAATAGATGATTTAGATCGGCAGTTTATTATTATTGTATGAAGTGAAGATGTGCTGGAAACCAACCGTAATTGAATTTTATCCTAGAAATGGATCTAGAGCAACCTTTGTAACCTCTATTTTCGTCACAAGTTGGTGTAAAACTGTTTATTCCAATCGGAAAGTTTTCTATAACATACTTTCCAATAAGTTTCTCCATTATCTTTAACAAAAAAGGAGACGAATTATTCGACTTACTGACTTTGTTTGGGAATAAAGTCGATTTGAGCTCTTTTCCAAGCAGTTTCCAGTGATGCTCTGAAGAGTTTGCAAAGTACTGGTATTAGATGTATTTTCTCCTGCTGCAAAGGCACTGGGATTATGATTTTCAATCCAGAAGCTTTAAAGAGCTCAACCGAGATAATAGCCAAATTCAAGTTGCTATGGGTTATCACTTCCCTGGATACACTCAAGTCGTTTTTCACACGAGCAGGTGTAGTTACAGGTCTGACTCTAGAGTTTCGTTTTTCTTTTTACAGATCCAGGAAGGTGTGCCAGCAGTAGAATCTCCAGGGTCTCGCTACCACTTTCCTTGTATGACTGAGCTTTTGAAATAATCTTTGGCAAATATTTTCTTGGAGTCGAGCTGTTTTTTAAGTTGTTTCCACCTCTTTAGATAATTTCTTCCAAAAATCCCTTTTTGCCCTCCTGATCTGTTTGTTCTATACAGACAAAGTAGAGTAACATTTGCTGTATTCTTTTTACCACGTTAACCTGAGATTAACTGAGTCACTCAGTTAGTCTCAGTAAATTAGGAAAAAGTATATGTTCTTTCAATATGGCTCGAGTTGAGTACAAAGTGTGACTAACTAAGAAAATCTTTTCCCCCCTTGCCCCAATTGAGCTAGCTTTTCATAGAACTTAGAAGTGAGTTGAAAATGTTTTGCGATCTGTACCGGATATTTGTTGATGTCACATGTCACATCTATCTTAAAAGTGTGGTTAATGTTCATTTAAATAAGAATTGCTTTAAGAAGTGGCATTTATGGCACTTTCAGGAACCATTGCCCGTTGAAAATAAAAATTTGTGGATAAACATTAGAGGTTATGTTATAATTGTGATCTGTGACTGTCATGCATTCTTTTTAGATATAAATTTGCCTCAATTTATCTTACTTCATCTCAGCTCACTTTGTCTTAATTATTCTTACAAGTGAGATATTTGACTGGTAAAAAGAATACAGCTATTATTCCTACTCTCCTGCTCTCTTCGCTCAGTTGAACAGTTTGTGAGTTCTTAGTTTTAGTATGGTAAGCTCCTCACTCCATCAGGTTAGTCCCGGAGGATTGGGTTACCTCAAGTTAGTTGTTGTATAAGAAAGTTCAATATCCTTGAGAAGTTGTTCGGAAGCAAGCTCTATATCATCACTCTTTTCCACCGTCCTTTTGATAATTCCTAGTAGGTGTTCAAGGTCATGCCTGTATTTCTTCCAGTTCTGGGATTTCGGCACGTCATTGAAGCTTTCTCCATTTCGCAGATTTCCATACATATTATCCGAAAACTACAGTTTTTCAGACACATGCCAGTGGGTTGAGGTTATGTCGATTATCTCTTTTCAAATTTTTGTCACAAAGGTTTGTATCGCCCCTCAATTCACTATTACACACACTTCAAACCACTCACACTTGACTAGCAACAGCATCTCTTTAAATATTGTTTGCTTGAGAATGAGATAATAAATAAAAAGTACAAATACTGAATGCATGTATTATAATATTGTAAATCAATTTTTAGGGTACAAATGTTCAGCTGGAATAGCTCATAACAAAATATTAGCTAAACTTGCTTGTGGATTACATAAACCAAATAAACAGACTATCTTGCCTCAAGATGCAATACCAGAGTATTTTAAAACTGTTCCCATAAAAAAGATTACAGGATTAGGCGGAAAATTTGGCCATGAACTGTTGACAGAACTAGGAATTTCAAATATGGGAGAATTAATGGAGATTTCTGAGAAACAGCTCGTCGATAAATTTGGAAACAAAAATGGGTAAGACTTGAAAGTAATGTTTATAATACGTGCTCTTCGTTTATTGATATTGATAGATGCCGGTGCAGAGATGGGCTTCAGTCCACCTTTTGTTGTTTTCGTTTGACACAGTCGCGTATGCATTCTCGTATGACAGATTTGGTAATCTCCCTGTCTAGTTCATTGTACTTGATTGTACATGTACATGTACTTGATTTAAATGTACGCCAACTATCGGAAGAGGCTGCGGAGGCCCTTAATAAGCGCTATTATGCATAACGACATGATTATGCGAGAAAATGTCCAAAGTTGCAAGAGTCTTATGTCAACTGTATTCACTCATGCATTTTTATCAATTCCAAATAAGAAAATAGGTTAAAATACTTTCCTCTGGAATTGAGGCAGAATGTTCGTTACTGCTCACTTCCCTCATATGTATTTCTCTCCCGCAGTTTCAAATAGGGTAAATTTTCGCCTACAATTTTTTCTACTATAGTCCATTTAATAGGAGCGGGTAAACATACAATACGGCTCCACCCACCACGTTGAATTTAGTAGTTGAAGTGCGCATGCGTCCAAGCAGCCTTTAACCTTCTATTCGATGTGACTGAATGTGAGCCGATTAGCGCAGTTTGTAGGGTATTGAGCTTACAACTCAGAGGTCGTAGGTTCGAAACCCGGTTAGGTGCTGGTTTTTTTTGTTTTTTTTTTATTTCTTATTTTTTGATATTTCTATACATAGTTACACTTTGATCAACCGGGTTTGGGCCTGGGTTTTCTTGTTTTTTTTTAGTTTTATATTTCTGATATTTACATATTTATTTCAATATTGTTATGTTACTATTAAATTTGGCAAAGTCTTGAGTCATGCGCAGTTGAAGGAGCCGTGTTTTATGTTTACCCGCTCCTCATTTGATAACCAGGAGGAGTAATCTTGTAGTCATCGGTCGTGTCAAATCTATTCAATATGCCCTCATTGATGAAGAAATCAGCCACGCATAGTCATAAGTCGATTTCTCGTCTGTCTAGTATATTATTTAGATGTTGATACCTAAGCATTAAACTGACGGGTATTCTGTCACGTGTAAAACTTTGTCCTGTTTCGTATAGATTAGAACATACACATCAATCGAATATAGCTGTTTTCAATTAGCAAATAACTGAATGCAATAAAAAGGAAGTCAATAAGTTAGTTTTTTAAATTATTTTATAATTTTCACAAAACCCATTCTTTCATATATTTTTTAAACCTTCGATAGCTTATAACTTCCATAGACTTTTGACGATATATTTCCAAATATGGAAAAAAATAATGCATATAATAAACAAATAGTACATTTATTCAAAGGATTACACAGTTGAATTTAATTTGTTTCAAAGCTTGCAAAATTTTATCCAATAAATTTAACTCATTTTTGTTCTTCGAACAGAATTTTCAAAAGTCTTGGTATTCCACTAATAATTGCTGCACTGTATTTTGTTCCTTTACCTCGGTATTCCTTTAATAGTTAATGAACCGTTGACTCCACTACTCCTATAAGGAAAATGATGAACATTCAATACCATGTTGATATAAAAGTAATAATCTTACCAATTGCTTGAGAAATTGTAGGTATAATATGAGTGTTCACCATTTATATTGTTTTACCGGACTAAGCTAGGAGCTGGTACTCGAAGTAGAAGGATACATAATTGCAGATATTTAATACAAATGCTTACTGAAGGTTTTAAAGGAAGAGTTTCACCGAAACTAAGTGAAAATAATAAAATAACAAGAGCGGATACGATGACAAATTAAGTAGGTATATCCTTCTACCAGAACTATCAAAAATGGCAACTATCAGCTGATGTCAATATTAAAAAGTGTTGTGTGAAACCGGGCGGAATCTGACCAATCAGAGGTCTGCAGAATTGCCAACTTAAATTCAAATTCCTCCCTCTGGTTTTTAAATGAGGTATAGCGTGCGGAAAATTGGTTTTGGGGAGTTTACCGACATTTGAATATATATTTTTCTCCGATCGTGGGAGAAGTGACACTATTTCGACCTGTTTTCTATGCGCAAAGCTCAACATTCCAGAATAGTGGACAGTTGCTAAGCAATTAGAAAATAACAGTGCGGTAATATTCTTACCGCAATGCTGTAGCGTGCGGTAATGTTACAAATTGATTATTACAATAAAATGAAACAAAGTATGGTTTTAATTTTTATATTGATAAAGGTGTTATAAAAAAAAATAAAAGAAACATGTAATTTATAACAATATTCTTGAACACAAATTAATTGTTGTTAATATTTACATTTATTGTACAATTTGTAAATTGTTCTGGAGGGCAACGAGAATTTATAGACGTTGAAGCTGCATGGCTAATTGTTAGGTTTATCTCGTTTCCATAATTTTCATTTGAAGTCGAGGCGGAGGTGTTGAATATTTTATTAGCCACTTCTACTTTATTATTAAGTGATTCGTCAATATATTCGAACGGAGAAAAATTATTTTACTTTTGTCATAACAAAGTAATTTCCATGGTTACCACTTCTATATTTCAATATGAACATAGAGAAACCTATCTAAACTTACTTGATTATATTTTGAATGAAATATTTCTTAATTAATTTTTTAAATGTTAATCAACGATCGGAGAAAAAATAGTATGTATAATTCGTGGGAAAAGCATATTCCCAAACTCCTGTGTTACCAGACATCCTCTGCAATTAATTTGCATTAGTATTGCATTTTTCTTAGGCCATAGTATTTCGTGTCATTTCCTTTCTAGTGTGATAAGCAGGTTCTCCACCACCAGGCTCCACTGCAATGAGCCCCTATGTGGTAAACCCCTGGTAATTTTGGCTATCCACCTTCAGCAGGTCTCATCGAATGTTTTTCGTCTCGAAAATTTGATTAAGTTTGATATCTTTTTTTATCAATTGAACCACAACATAAACTACACTTGTTTTATGAATTATATAATTAATAATAATGAAATCACACACAGTAAGGGTTGAAACAATTAATGTGTCACATTTTTTTTAAATTTCAGTTCATGGTTATATAACATTGCCCGAGGAATTGATACGGATCTTGTTGTTACCAAACTAATTTCCAAATCCATAGGTTGCTGTAAAAGATTTCCAGGACGATCGTGTTTAACAACATACAGTGCAATACAACATTGGATGAATGAATTGGCCTTGGAAATATCTGAGAGATTACAAAAAGATCTAGATGAAAATAATAGAAAAGCAAAACAAATGGTCATTAGCTTTGCACAAGACATAAATAATAAAAATATTAGTATCACCCGAACAATTTCTTTGAAATCTTATGAGCAATCTTCAATAGCCCAGGACGGATTAGAAGTTGTTAAAAAAGGTTGTCAGAGAGCAGATGGGTCATATAAGGTTAGTTTTCTTGGGATTAGTATTACCAATTTTCAAAATATAAATAAATCTAGTGTGGATATCGCTTCATTTTTTACGAAAATTAACAATGATGATCCAAAAACAATAAAATATATTCCAAGTGAATTGGATGATTGTGGTACTAATGAGAAAAGTCCAGAAATACTAAAAACTAAAAGTAACCATTCTGCTAATAGTAGTGATTATGATAATAGTAGTGATGACGAAGTTGGAAGTCATTCTGTCTATTCCGCTTCCACAGAAGATTTAGAAGAAGATCCGAAGGCATATATATATTTTGAAGATATCTACCCAGAATTTGTTTCAAGTCAACCTTTAGAGAATTACTTTGGTAGTAAACGTGAAGAGGAATTATTAGTTTCAGAAGATAATAAACAAAAAGAATTTGAAAAGAGAATGAAGTCATCTGATTCTTTTTTTGAGAAATATTTTGCGACTCCTTCCTTAGAACGGGAAACGTCCGATCAAGATAGTATTGAAGATAATAGTTTTGAATCAGTAGAAGCTGATTTGGAAAATGAAAATTCAAAACCATCAAACCAAATAAAGGAACATAAATTCTCCAGACCTAAAATAGAAAGTGCAGGAAATATTTTACCATATTTGTGTGAAGAACCTAATGAAAATTATTGTTCAGAATGTAAAAGGAATATTTCCATCCAAAATATTTTGAGTCACAGCGATTATCATGTGGCCAAAAAATTACAAGCAGAATTGAATAAACATATGGCCTCCACATCTAACAAAACTTTGCCGATTAAAGTGAAACCGAAAAAAACCTATGCTACTAACATAAAAAATTTTTTCAAACCTACCTAATGAAGTTTTATATTATCTATATTTGTGTAAATTTGTTATGTGTAAGTAAACTACTTGTGATTTTTATTCCGAATAAATTATGTATTCTTCAAATGATTTTTTTTTCGTATACAATACTTTAATTTCCATAGTAAACACATCAACATTCATATACAACGATACACAAACTAACAGTACCGTCAAATTGTAATCTCCATTGTACCAATCAATATTTTTTAATGAATCAAAGTGCGGGTGAAAGAAGGGATCTTTGGCTACTAAGGCGTGTTTTTATCCACTCAATTCGTGCTCCTGGGTCATTGGAAAACCAGGCCAAAATTCGTCTTTGCTAGATTTCTTAATGCTTCCATGGATTTATTCATATTATTTTTATTAAGAGTTATTTCAGCCAATCCTATTGGATAATGGTTCTTTGGGGGGTACTTTATTTATTCCGAAACAATGCTACCAATAATTCGCCCGTATTTTTTTGAATAATGTGTTTCCCAAAAGGCGATTTTCGTGGATTTCTGGAGTTTTCCCGAGCGCTCTGGTTTATTGGGAATTTCTCGATGATTAACTGTCAAACCCGCTTATAATTGATATTTGGAGAAAGGTTAGAATATCCTCTTGCCGATGGTATAATTTTTTTGCCCAGACCCCTAGGTTTTCAGGAAAATCGGGGAAATTTCCAGTTTTCTGAGGGAAGACAGCTATTCTGAGTTTTTTCTCGCCGCCACGCCACCCATCTATAGTGTGGTCGACGGCGTCTGCTATAGTGCGTGTACACGTGGATGCTTTCTGCTGCATTGTTTGTCAACAACTGACAATTTTACATGTAAACACTATCTCATCCGTGATTTTTCAAGAATAAATTAGTAGTATTCCAGTGTAAAAAGTGAAATTCTAGTCATTATTAATTTTATTGTTATTATTAAATAATAAATTTTGAAATTTTTATTGATAAAAAACACAGGGAAATATTGAAAATTCTTGAGCTTTATTTTTTTGGAGCACACGGTGAGGTTTCATTTTTTTAATTAAGATCATTAATATTGTTGATCTAATTATTTGATAAATATTGTTAAGTCCTGCAGAAAAATGGAAGTCGCAGATGATTCTAGTACGCCCGTGTATTTTATTTGTGATCAATCTCTGACTGAAGACGTTACAACTGTTACCCGAGGACTAGAAACCCTAATAAATGTTAGCAAGACCAGGGAAGACAACCACCATTTTTTCCTGGAAAAGGTATCGTCTGTGGAAGTTCATCGCTTGTGTAGGAAGAGGTATTCGGTAATGAAGAATGGGAAGTTGGAGATCGGTGGCCAACGCTTTATAAAGGACCCAAGACGATATGACACTTACTCAGCCCTAAAAGAGAAAAGAGGAGAGAGAGCTGCCCACAATTCAATTTACGGAAAGTTATTTTCGCAATTTTAGCGTCTACTTTCAATCCTTTTCGCACACAATCATTCCTAGGAATGGTCTGTCCAATGAAAGCAGGCCAGGGTCTCAATTTTAAAGAAAGAGTATAACTTTTTTGACCCCGAGACTGGGTAAGACATTTTGGGGGTTCAATGTACCTACTATTACCTGCAAATTTAAAAAAAAAAACTTTTCTTGCTGGACCAGATGCTCATGTTGACGGTATTTTTCGCCTTCATTTACTGGACTATTTATCTGTTGGCTCCAAACGATTCTAACAGATGGCGACATCTGTTGAGAGGATTAAGTCAGTATTTAATAGATGGCGCGCTGTGTGAATCTCCCAAACGTTTCATATAAGCTACGATCTAATAGCATAACCACCAAATGTTGCCGAGGCTACAGTATAGGTTAAATTTATTTTGTAGTGAAGGAAATACAGTGAATTTTACTTTTTCAATTTTTTGTGTTAGCCTAGCCGGCCACGTGTTACTTAGACTGAAGTAATAATTAAATTCATATTATAAGACTGAATATAATACAGTGAAATTATTCCTGCTTTTAAATCATTAGTGCTTCGTCGTTCAAAATTCTAATTATTAAACTATATACATGTAAGTATTTTCACATAGTTTTATTATTATATACACCTAGCTATTCAATGCGCTGACCTTCAGAAGGTTACAGTTTCCAATTCGTTTAGCTTTTGCCACGACTATAAATAAGTCTTAAGGCCAAACAATGTCCATTTGTGGTTTAGATTTGGAAAATCCATGTTTTTCTCATGGGCAGCTATATACAGTATGTGAAAAAGTTTAATCGCCTATACGATTTACACAAGTACGACAAGGATAATATGAGAAAAACTACTT
>CAJUYH010005240.1:14447-38453 GCA_910591685.1 Galerucella tenella
AAGTAGTTTTTCTCATATTATCCTTGTCGTACTTGTGTAAATCGTATGCCCGATTAAACTTTTTCCCAATCTGTATGTTGCATGTTCACGTGTAGGAAAACCCTCGAACCTATTTTTGTTAGCGAAAGACAGGTTAACCAAAAATATTGTGCACCGATTAGTGCTAAATTAAGTTGAAATTAAAATAATTTATAATTCAAAATAATAAATATTATTGTTAGAAGATTTTAAACTATCCGCCCTACCTACCTCCTTTATAAGTTCAACTGTCACATGTTATTTACCAAGAACTTTGTAATATACTCATTTGTTACAAACTTGAATAAAAATAATAATACATTTCAAATTTAATTATTTTGTATTCATTTTTGCTTTACATCAACTGTAAGAAAATTTTGATCAATTGTGTTCAAAGTCCTTCCCCTTCAAATTGCAAACCAGTAAATTTTTATACCAGCCCTAACGTTTCCGTTTTCGTTCGTAAATAATAATTTCATTGTAATAAGGGGTAACGGTGGTAGAAAATCAGTCATGAAGGTCGCCATTTTTTTACAAATGGCATCTATGTAAAAGAGCATGGTGGTGCCTCTGTATTACTTATGTTATCTATGGTGGTGTCTGATGGCCTCCTACTGTTCCCCTTAAATAGTTTACAACAATGTAATATGACAAAAACGTTAGCCACAGCAACGCGTGGCTGGGTCAGCTAGTCTGAATATACAGATCGCGAAAAGTCTATTCCAGATATACTATTTACACAAGTACGACAGGGAAATTCTGACAAAAGCTACTTTGAATAGAGAGAAGAATAATTGTTCGCATGCAGCGTTGGGCGTGTGTTGCAGCTCCAGCTACCAATCTGATATGAAAGCTGCGTTGCCAGTTTAGAATGTTTTGTACTTTCTAAGAAATGAATAACATATTTTGCCTCAAAAGTTCTGTTGTAAATCACAGTAAGAAGGTCAATAACAAAACTATTTACATTGTTTTTAACAATCAATAGTTCGCGGCCTATGCCGATACGCAGATGATCTTGCTCCACTAAGTACCCCATCCTGTAGAATCACCTCCATTACGGTTCCTTGCCTGTAGCATTATCCGTTCCGTATGCTCTGGTAGTTTATGATTATTTAATCCAATCGACCGAACTAGACCGTAAGTGGCGTTAGTATTCCTTCAGAGCTTAGTTACATGTTGTAATGTCTCTGAAAAGCTTACGAAAAACAGAATCACATGTTAAAGGCTTGATTTAGGTTTAAAAGAAAATAAAGGAAAAATAAAAATACATTCTAATTGAACTGTTCTAACGATAAAATACAAAAGAATTGAATTTAAAATTTATTCTTATTTTTATTCAAGTTTGTAACAAATGAGTATATTACAAAGTTTTTAGTAAATAACATGTGACAGTTAAACTTGTAAATGAGGTAGGTAAGGCGTATAGTTTTAAATCTTCTAACAATAATATTTATTATTTTGAATTATAAATACTTTGAATTTCAATTTAATTTAGCACTAAAATAGGTTCGAGGGTTTTCCTACACGTGAACATGCAACAAATAGCTGCCCATGAGAAAAACATGGATTTTCCAAATCTAAACCACTTGAGGCTGGCCTTGAGACCTATATATAGACATGGCAAAAGCTAAACGAATTGGAAACTGTAAACTTCTGAAGGGCAGCTCATTGAATAGCTATATATACAGCCTTGCTGAAAAGTCTCGCACCAAGGGATTATCTTTGAAACGGATTGAGAGAAAGTTATGAAATTCTAGGACGATGAATGAGACTCTATTGTGCATATTTTAGAGCAAATGTCAAATGTTTTTGACGTCAGCGCTTTGCGTACGGCCGCCATCTTGAATTTTCTAAAATGACAATCCAGTTTGTGTGACCCATCACAAAAAAGCTTATTTTTTTCTCTTTCCAAAAATAATCCCAGTGTATAACTTGACTCGGATATTACCTATGATAGAAATTTAACAAAAATATTAAAATTATAATTTTAATCAATACTGCGTGTTACAGAAATTTATAAACTAAACAATTATTTAAGCTGCAAATACTACATTACAATAAGTGCTCAAAATGCTGACCATTTTTTTTGTTGACAATGATACAATCTCTCTTCGAAGCTACGAATAAAATCGTTGATCATTTGTGGAGTAATTCTCTTTTGAGACGTATGCGATCCTTTAAATCGCTTAAGTTAGTTGATCTATTTACATAAACGCGGTCTTTCAGGTAGCCCCAGAGAAAAAATCGAGTGGTGTCAAGCCGGGTGATCTTGCCGGCCACTCAATTGCACCTCTTCGACCAATCCATCCCTGAGGTAAAATTGTATTTAAATATTGCCTAACGCCTCTTTGATAATGTGGAGGCCATCTTGTTGAAAGTATACGTTCATATTAGGAAATAATAGGGGTGGATTGGACATTCGGGATCTATGGGCACCCCTCTGTTTTTTCGATCCTATTATAAAATATGTTATTTCCCTTGTCTGGTAGTTTTGTTCACCCTCTGGCAACACTGTTCATCCACAGACCATCCGTCATTTCGTTCAGTTGTCGAACACATACGCATTTTAAAGTTAGCCGCTAATGAGTGTAAATATTTTTTGTCGTTTCGAAGTTAATAAACGAAGAACCAGCGAGTGGTATGTGCTTTTATATTGTGTATATAGTGGGTCAGGCATAAACAAATACAGGAATATCAAGTTGAAAAACTATGCAGAGGGAGCAATGGTCACTTGTTGTTGATGGAGGTTTGGGCATGCCCTATGTGTAATGTACATAATTATACTGGAAGAGATGAGCAAAGTCAATCAGATCCTCTTTATTTTAATGATATGGCTGATGATGCTTCTTCCCCTATATTCGTTAATGACCAAATAGCCTCTGAAATTTTAATTGCTGAATCAGTTTGACCGTATCCCGTATCCAAAGGCTGGCCCTAGAAAACTCACCGGTAATGCTAGGAATATATAAAGAAAAAACAAGAATATGACGGTCACTCCCGGAAAAAAACTGAGAGAATTAGCAGACTAAGAAAAGCAAAAGAATGATAAGGTAAAAAGACAGGCAGGATAAAAAAAGACAAGAAAAATTCCTAAACTTCCACTAGAATTCATATCAAACAGAGCGGAAAAAACGCAAATGAGCTGTGGTGATAGTGAGGAAGAATATATTTCCTTTGCTGACAGTTCTGAAGGTTCATTTGTTGAAGAAAGGTCAGAAGAAGAGTTTGATGAAGATGATGTGATGAGGAACTTTCGATGCAAAAAAGGGTGTTGTGCATTATGTCGGCCGAATTGAAGAAGTGACTAATTAGTCACCCCATGGCTACAATTCATGCGACTAAGCAAGATTCGAAAACCTTTTTTCTGCAGCCGTCCCGAAAATAGAACTTTGGGTATGATTTATTGAATCGAAAATGGAACTTTACACAAATCCAGTGGCGGATATAAAACATTGGAGGCCCCAGGCAAGGCTTTTCGAGCGGCCCCTACAACCGGGATGTATTTTCTAAAATTTAAGCGGAAATGGCAAATTTTTGGCAGATTTTTCAAGGGCTATTTTAAAACAAATTGAACCTCAACTTGGCAACGTTGAAACTAGCATAGCATAGCATTGGCGCGCAGTTTATACGATCTACAAAAATGGTCTTGCCTTGCGGCCCTAGGCGGTTGCCTAGTTTGCCTAGTGGTAAATCCGCCACTGCACAAATCGTACCGAAAGTAGCTATTTTCGGAATGTTTTGTTTTACTTTCGGGACGATTTTTTTACTTTCGGGACGATTTTTTACTTTCGGAAAGTCACGTATTTTTTGGCTACTTTCCTGTCCGGATACTGCAACAAATCCTTGGCAAGCCTGCAACCTTCTGCATCGTCCCATCTACCCTCAAACTTTCCAAAGGAGTGTTAGTTTATTAGGTCAATCATAGCCGACGCCGACAGACCAATGAAAGTGCCAGGTCCCAAGAGTATTTGGGAGGCTGCTTTTCTGGCTAGTAAGTCGGCAATGTGGTTACCATTCGATTTACTGTGGCCCTTGATCCAGCCTAGAGTAACTTCGTTGTTGCTACATGCTTCGATCAGGGACATACATTTAACCTATACTTCAGCCTCAGCAACATGTGGTGGTTATGCTATTAAAATTGTATCTTATATGAAACGTTTGGAAGTTTGACATAGCGCCATCTATAGAATTACTCAATCCAATCAACAGGTGTCGCCATCTGTTAGAATCGTTTGGACAAATAATTTGCAATAAAATAATATTGAGATGTAAGCTATCCTATCTTTCAAGTTGGATCAAACTACACACGGTGTACAAATTTGATTAAAATCGGTTAAGTAGTTTAGGACTTTAGGAGTCCATCGCGGACAAACACGTGACACGTAATTTAGGTACCTATATATATTAAGATATGAATTACTATTCATTTGAAAAGAGTTAATATTATAATACGAAAGACCCGTTATTTAGTAAAAAGAGGCGATATTCAGCTAAAATAATGAGCCATCTTTATTAATTTAGAGACTAGTGTCGTGTTGTTGGTAAAAATATATTTTTGCGCGATCGATCTTTTTTGTTTGTTTACAGCATAGGTTGTCAGGTCTGTAGGTTGTGTTTACTGGTTTCTAAGTCTAACACGTCGGTAAGTGATTTACTTACCGTTCAGACGTCGGTAAGTAAACTACGTCTTAGCCCTACATACATTTAAGTGGTCCTAAATAATATATTACTTCATTCATTACACAAAAGAAACAAAAAAATAAGAAGATTGATATTTTTAATGAACAGAATCGAACAGAACAATATAAAAAGTAATAAATAGCATGAAAACCATTCCACCAAAATGCAAATTAAATTTTAAACAGATCGAGAAGTATAAATGTCACTATTGACATTTCGTTCATTCCGAAGAAATTTAAATTATTTTATTCGAAATTCGAATATTTCAATACGATCGCGCAATAAATGTATAAGCATTTCGAACGTTAAGGGTAATACCGGTCTCCAGCAAAATTGGAGGCTTTGGTACGCTCAGCCTCCAAACATTGCTGTCGACCGGTGAACAACCCTTACCATTCTTGATACTTAATACACTATAAAAGACCACATTAAATATTAAATACAATGCATTGAAAGTCCTTCCTCTAGGGTGACGTGGAAACGGAGATAACTCTTAGTAAATATATACCGCATATTAAAATATGCCCCAAGTCGATATCTAAATAGTTTTGACTGATTATGGGCGAAACGATTGTTAACACTTTTTATTATCTACGCTGTGGGTCAAAATAAAGGAGTACATTTTTTTATTGAAAATATTTTTTTTATTTTTTGGGCGATTTATTTTCTTTTTGCAGGACCAATAACCTAACATGTCCTCAAATTTGGAAGCAAAAATAATGTACAGGGTTGGACTTATAAAAAAATTATATAACTGTGCATTTCAGCTCGTTGCAAATGAAAACTGTTTTAGCTAAAATTGTACTAATATGCTTTTTCGGTAGATAAACTATCCAGAACACTTCAGTAAAAAGGAAATTTTCCGAAATTACCGGATTCGCGAAATACCATTTTTTTATTAAATAACATTTTAACAAATAACACATTTATGAAAACAGTTTAGTAACTGATTTAAAGTTATTGAATTTATCTAACAATAAAATTAGTCAAGTGGATCTATACCCGCGGTTAGTGATTATCATTTATATATTTGTCAAATTCCTATATTACTTAAAATATGTAATTGAAAAGCATATATAGGGTGTGCTGATGTTTGCATTTTGTCTGAATTTTATTGTCTCGAGACTTGATTTTTTGTTTAGTGCTACCTTATGAAAAATACCGCAATGTTGAAAATTCTCTTGATCGTTATAAGAAACCTTGTGTTGGTATATGCGCCCTCGCGAATTTCACTCCTGTGTCACACAACGTCCGCACACTCTGCCACACATCTCGCTAAGCAGTGCCCTTTTGCCATAGACTTTTCAACGGTTGTCATTTTTGTCACGCGAATTTTTCTACCAAAGATGTTTCACTAATACCCTTCAAACGCCCTCCGATATGTCACCTGTATTTTTCACGACTGCAAACACAACTGATAAGGCTGGCTGTCTCGCTCAAGTGCCGCAATACCTACTAGTGCTGCTAAAATCATATTTAGCTATTTAATTAATACTCTTAAGTTAAGGTCGTTTGTTCTCTCGGAATAAAAAAGAATTGAATTCCAAAGTATTTGAAATATTTTTTCCACTACTAACAATAAAATTGACAATTATTATTGCGTTTTATAGGCAACTGAGAAGTTGAATGCGAGTGCGTAAAATGATTTTACGTACTATACTTTACCTACGACCCCCCCTGTAATCAGTCAATAACACAGTCGGCATCAATGTAATGATGTCTGTTACGCACTGTAAAAAAACGCACAGCTGTAAAGTAAATCGCACGGCTTCCCTAGCAACTGTCAGTAGACGTCGCCATTTTAAGGCGGATTCATGCAACGTTCATTATCATTACATTTTCATTATATTATAACTACATTTACATTAGAAAAAGTTAATTACTATAGTTTCCTATATGATGTTCATATTATTGAATTTCAATTACACATATTGCATTAAGAAGTTGGTCTACTTTCAACTATAAATTATAATTACATTATGTTTTTAGTGAAAACCATAGAGAAATATAATATAATGTCTATGGTAAAAACCATGAAATCGCATGCGCCAAAAATGTTACAGCTGTCATTCCGAGGTCTCCTTCTATTTCAAGCAGCCACTAATACTTCCAAAAGTAGTGAAACTGATATATTCCAACACGTTTTTGCTGAGAGAACCTCACAACTTCCAAATAATTGCAAATAACTGACCTAGCACAACCACAAATGATTCAAATAATATGACGTTTATCAATTGCCAGTCTTGTCAGTTCATAATAAATTAGTTCCATGAACTGGTTTGATTAGGCAGTGATAATGTAATTTAAGTGTAGTTATAATGTAATGAAAATGTAATTATAATGCACGTTGCATGAATCGGACTTTATTCAAAATTTACTATTTTAAAACATTCGATATGGCCACGTTTAACTATGAAAAGCCCAAAGGGCTAAGTATATGTATTGATTATAATTGAAAAATGGATTTTTGATTATCAACAATATATTAATAATGATTAAACGTTAGTAATTTAATGTGCTTCTTTCATTGGTAATAGAGATGGAGTTTACCAAGCACCTCTAATTATGTAAGTGTTATTTTTTATGCTTCTTATAAATATAATATATAATACCCTTCTTGGTGTGCGTCATCGATTGTGACGTATATCCGGGTTTTCGGCATGTCGTTTATTTTATTTGCTATTTTGACATATAGCTAACCTTAAATTTGATAAATAAGATCATCAGGATTGTATTTAGCCAAATTCGAAAAGGCTAAGCAATTAATAATTACCAGCTTCTTTTTCTAACTGAAAATACTTGAGAACTTTCAAAATACTGATGTTTTGCCGTGTATTCATGCATATTTTTGTATTATTCATATAAATAAAACAAAAAGATTAATATTCACTTTTCATAAATAATAATTGACCGTAAACAACAAAGTACAGATCTGTCAAGAACTGTCAGTGTGACAGTAGAAAAAGACGTAAGACTTATTTTGAACTCTCGATTGATAGGTTGAGCTTGAGCGTAATCTAAACATCAACCAATCAAAATTTTGTTAAGTCAAATATTAGGGTTTAAGTTTGTAATACATTTAAACGGTTCATTATTGTGATATTTTGATCAGAATTAATCACAGACCTGCCTTTTTTTCCATTTCTTCCTACGTAATGTGTTAGAAAGACATTAACAATCGATGACGCACACCAAGAAGGGTATTATTTCAACTATACACCTACAGGGTATGAAACAAGTGTTCACCGTAAGCCAACACATACTAATAGGTATTTGAATTTTGAATCAAATAATGCTATAAGCTTTAAAAAAGGGGTAGTGAAATCTTTATACGATAGGGCCAGAATCATTTGTTCTAATCATAATCAATTCACAAAGGAGAAAACTTTACTGAAAATTTTTTTAAATGCCAATAATTACCCGGCAGAATTTGTAAATAAAGAAATTGAGAATATAGAGAAGGGCTCATTGTTAATACCCCATAATAATAACAATATTAATAATTCAGCTAACATAATTTTTAAAAACTTGACAATACCGTATGTTAAGGGTTTATCAGAAAGAATTAAGAAAATTGGTAATCAATTCAATATTCGAATTAGCTTTAAATCTAACAATACTTTGAGATCTATACTAACAAAAACGAAACCAAAAAATGAAGAACAATCTTCAAAAAATTGCATATATCAGATATCTTGTGAATGCGACAAATTCTATTTAGGTGGAACATCTAGACCATTCAAAGTCCGAATAAGTGAACATAAAAAGTATATAAAAGATAGGGAGTTCTTTAAGTCAGGTATTTGCAAGCATGCTTGGAAAGACGGGGAATAAAATTCAATGGAATTCGACAAAAATAATATTGAAAGAAACCAATAATAAAAGACAAAAAATCAAAGAAAGTGCTTTAATACAACTTAATGCAGATAAATGTGTAGCTAGTATTTCAGCCTAATGTAGTCACATTTGGTTACCAATGTTAGAAAGAGAAATTTCCAATTATCAATTAACTGCGTTATCAGGATAGCATCAAGTTTTTATCCAGGTTTTCCTATGATTTATCATTGGTATAGTTGTTAATCGATACACACTTCATTACACATAATCACCAAACTGAGTTATACATATTTTGAAAACAAACATAATCATACGCAAAAAGTAACAACAAATGCGTTTCATTAACATTTCCAAAATAAGCGAAAAAAAGCGCTATCCCAATAAAAACCGTTCCTGGAACGTGCACTTCGCTGGATTCCATTTCTAGTAGACTATCATGTCGTTAGAATGTCATAAAATGAAATGTTTTCATTTCACATTTTACCAGAGATGTGATCTACTATGAATGGACCTTAATAAAATTTGACAACAAAGTTTTGTAGTCTTAAATTTCAAAATATTATTGATTGTATAGTTGTCAAATTTTTTTCGTTGTGTCAGATAGGGACCAAAAATTATTTCATTACTAGTTAATCTTGACAACGGTAGCTGAAACGCTACCGAAACGTCGAAACAAAAAATAAAAAACATTATTGTGTATTATTAAGAGAAAAAAGAATAAGTAATGCCACAAGGAACTTACAGAAGATATTTGTATTTGTAGTTAATAATTGTTTCTTTTGTTAACGTTAAGGTCAATAATGGGACAAATTCAGATGTTCTGAGAATCCAGGGATAGTAGTTTAAAAAAACTTGTGCAACATAATTTTGTATACCCAGGAGATTACCTTTAATATATTTGCTGCTCTAAATTACCTACCAAGATGAAAAAATTGAAGAACGTGTCACGGGACACACGGTAAGTTCCTTTTAAGCAATAATCAAATTTTTTGAATCAATAAATAAATACACATATATTAATATAAGAATTTATTTTACTCTTGATGAAACGTCATTTAACAATCCATATATAATCGATTATTTATAATCGATCAACAATCGATTATTCATCAACAATAGATTAAATAGTCGATTATAAACAATCGAATAATAATCAATTATCATCAATCGATTAATAATCTATTATCATCAACAATCGATTAATAACCGATTGTATATAATCGATGAATATTCGAATATTTACAATCGATTAAAAGTCGATTGTTTCCAATCGATTATTATCAATTGATTAATAATCGATTATTTTTGATCATCATTAATCAATCTATAATCGATTATCATTAAGTTGTAGATTAGTTATTTCGTTACAAAATTCTGTCCTCAGTTTTTTCTTCAATCTATCGATTAATTTAGAATCTTACCAGCATTTTTTTTGTTAGTTTAAAACGGACGTGCGTAACTGTAAGGTATATCTCCTAATCAATTATTATACTATCAACCTTTGTGTAAAATTTAAACCCGAGACATCGATATATGGCGGCATTACAGTTTTCTCTAGCCTATGAATCGCTGCTTCGTAAACACATAACGCAGCAACGTAACGGTCAGATCTTTTGTGCCGCGACCCCCGGTCGCTCCAACCTAACGTAAAGAACTAAAGTTGTAAAAAAGATCAATCTTGCAAAAAATTATGGAAATAATAGTAAAAAAATGTATCCGAATAAATTCAAATATATCACCAGCACTGCGAATACCAGCTTTGCATAGAATTTTAATGTAGCATCGGTGGTTCAGTGGTAGAATGCTGGCCTGCCACGCGGGCGCCCCGGGTTCGATTCCCGGTCGAAGCATATGAATCGCTGCTTCGTAAACGAGAGAGAGAGGCTCAAGGCACATAACGCAGCAACGTAACGTTACGGTCAGATCTTTTGCGAATTATCCCCTGTCGCTTCACTCCAACCTAACGTAAAGAACTAAAGTTCTAATTATTTAAATAAACGCAATTCCGCTGTAATTTGTTTTTTCTTCAATTGCGTATGTGTTCAGAATTATTCAAAGTCAAACATAACCCACGTTTTGTAAAATTTTTGGATGTGGTCGTATAATTTGTTTCGTTAATTCGTTGCACTTAATATTGGTGATTTTAAACTATGGGAATAATGGTATTTTATTGCTGTGTGTTTAAATTGTAATAGCAACAATAAAGAAGTTCTTATGTACCGTTGTCCCATTAAAGATCCTTTGGTAAGTAATATTTTAACATTGAAATAGTGTATGTCAATTATTTTTAATTTTTGACTCAAATTTGGCTAGTAGTGGAAAATATTATATATGTGGTGGTGAAGACATTTATAAGCCTCGCACAATCTTGGTGCTCAGTCAATAATAATAGTCTTCGCCACCTTGGTGTACAATATACTGTATGGTAAAAATAATAAATAAAATCGAGTTTATAATTTATGAATTCATTTTTTTAATAAACAAAAAGTTACAACCAATAATTAAGTTATATATGTGTACTTAGTCATAATTGTGATCCACTATTAAAATAATTTGAAATGTTAGGATATCTTTCAGGAAGAAAATCTTCATTATCCTTAAGATTTGATTGAACAGTCGAACGTAATAAATTTCTATAAGCATTTTGTATCTCTGTTGATCCACCGGCAGCTTGAGCTACTACCTCTAGTGGTGCCGCCGACGTCAGTCCACTCGCAGATACTGCCTGTCTTACACTATCTAAAATCAAAATAAATTAATTAGACATTATTATGTAACTATTTTTCAAAGTTAACTGTCGCTTCTTTCCAATTGATTTCATTTAGAAATTTTTTCTAGTTGGTTTTGTTGACCACAGACGAACATGCGTACTTTTTATTCTGTATTTTTTAATTGACACCAAAAATCGTTTGTTAATCGTTATTGGTCATAAACCATGTGCGCACCATTTATTTTAAAGTATAGCCGCGTCAAAATAAGCTCAAAATTCCCAAACTATGAACTTTGGTCGAAAATGTCCAGAGACATGAGATTCAAAGTTGGCCATGATCTCGATGCCGCTCAAACCCCCTCCCCCACCAAATCCACCCCAATTGTTGGGAATTCCCTGCATTTTTCAACAAGGCACATACTTCATAAAACTGCCGTCCCAAGCGGGCCAAATGTTCCCTCGGTGGTTTTGAAGTACCAGAATTTATTTTTTTGGTCAGGTCGACTTTGTAATCTTTCCAGGGGTGTGTGAATGGGCATCTGGGGGTCCACAGAAATGTGTTTGAGCTGTCAAATTGGGTCAAGTGTGTTTCGAAGTGCGGTGATGTAATTTTTGTCGAGAACTAAGCCTTCTCGACCCATCAGGGATGTATAAAAAGCTGCACATGGGGTTTGAAATATCTTGATCACGCGGGATTGAATTTCAGTACAAAGAATTGGTACGTTATAGTGTTAAGGCTACCAACTGTATATTTGGGGAACCTGCGATCCTGTAACCCAGCCAGGGGTGGCAAAAAGGTGTGCCGGTCCCAAAATATCAGATTTGATTTGGTTTGATATCAACATGTGAGATTGATATGATTTGGCCAGAGAGTATACTCCATTGGATTTTTGAGTCCATGTCACTCTTTGACTCGTAAAATTTAATTTCTCATACAAAGATGATATTTTGAGAGTTTGTAAAGGTGTAGTTTTATGTTGCCCTGACATGCAACCATGCGGCCCCAGGACTGCACGAACAAGGGTGCTCGTCCTCTTCTTGGCATGGAGATGGTACAAACTATGCTTCATGCATTCGACAGAGGACGCTCTCTTCCAATTTTCAAATAGTTTCGTATATCATATGAATTATAGACTTCGATCCCGAGGAAGCCCTTTTCCGTGATGTTCAAGAGTGTATGAATCTATTGAAGAAATTAAATGAAGAAACTTCAAGGTCTCGTGTGATCCGATCGCCAAGTGCCCCAAAACCTAAACATCGAGTTAATGCCCTTGCCGTTGATCTGAACTCGTCGTCGATTGTATTTGTTAATATTAAATTCCACTCGAATAAAACATTGGTTAGCTTCCTGAGAAGCTCAATTGTATCAATTTTATAAAATTAAATCATATCAATTCGTGTCTCAGATGAACAAGAGAGTTTCACACTCTCAGAGCCCTTGTTTGTGCAGTCCTGGGGCCGCATGGTTGCTTGCCAGGGCAACATAAAATTACACCGTTTCAAGCCCTGAGCATACCAACTTTGTATGAGAAAATTGAATTTTACGACTTTAAATTTAAATTTGTGGCCCTTGGACCTCCCATCACCCATAACTGGGATCGTCAGAGAGTGACATGGACTGAAAAAGACCAAGGAGTAAACTCGCTGGCCGAATCATATTAATTTTACATGTTGATATCAAATCAAATCTCATATTTTAGACCCTGGCACCCCCTGCTTGGGTCACAGGACCGCAGGCTCCCCAAATATAGAGTTGGTAGATTTATAGCACTAGAGCGTACCAATTATGTGTCACTCTCTCGTGTGTATTTACAAGTAACATTTTCTACGTTGTTCATAAGTGTTAGAGTAGCCAAATTTGGTTGTATATTTGGAAAATAACCACTAACTAATTATGACACATTTAGTCCAGGAACTGTTGGAATAAACCAGGATCTATTGTAATCTCTGGTAGTATTTTACGCCTTTTCGGAGCAAATAATGATGCGTCGCTATCCTCATTTTCCCTATCACTTGGCACGTGTGAATGGGTACTGTACCCTTCTGAAGAATAAACATCACCAATTGTATAGTTTGTTCAGCCATCCTTTGCCGTTACGTCATACATTGTCCAGCTTCCTCTCTCATTCATGAAATGGATGAGACGGAATTATGACGTCATTAACGTATTTCTTATCTAAGGTCGACATAAATTTTATCTGTTACTTTTGACAATTCACTTGTCATATTTTGAAAACAATTCTTAACATATGCCATTGATTATAATTTTGAGGTTAAGTGTAAAATAACATTCAACAAATATAAGACATACGTAAAACAGCAGAATACGTCACCGATTATAACATAACGGCAAAGGATGGTTGAACAAACTATAATAGGTTCAGTCAGGGTGGGGACACTTTGAACACGCGAGGGTGCTGCCACCTTGAGAGTCCCGTCAGTACCTTTTTTTAACTGAATTTCCTTTTGACCGCAAACTATTCATTTACAATTGAAGAATAATTTGTATGTAAAAAAATCAATTTCATCACTTGATCGCAGACCTAAAAAACTTCATATATCAGATATCCTGTGAATGCGAAAAATACCATTTAGGTGGAAAATCTAGACTATTGAAAATCCGGATAAATGAAGACAAAAAGTATATTAAAGATACTATTTCCAAATATGCTTGGGAAGAGGAGATCAAATTCAATGGGATTCTTCGGCCCACATAATATTGAAAGAGTCCAATAATAAAAGACGAAAAATAAAAAAAAATATATTGCTTCAATACAACTAAATGCGGATATACAGGGTGAATCACGACCAACGGGATGGAGGTTTATAGCGAAACGGTGAAAGTTTTAAAATATTTTTCACTTTAGTAGTTTATACATTCATATAGGCTACATTTTAAAATTATTTTGAAATATACAGGATGTTCCAATAAAGTGTGGCGTATCAAAGTTATATTTTTTCTTATGGGACATCCTATATTTTATTGCATTATCTGATTGCCCCTAAAAAATAAAGTACTTATTCATAATGGTTCCCTATACCTAAATACAGAGGGTTCCGAGTTATGCTGACTTTTTTTAAAATGTGAGCATTTCGAAAAAAATTAATAACTCATTGATATAACAAATTCTAGCAAATTTTCTCTTACATCTCAATAGTTGGACATTTGTTGAACGCTTTCGCGATTATAACACCCGATATGTTAAATAATGTAGGGAAATCGTTAGAAGCTAGAATCACGTGTTGCATTGCACAAGATGGTGTAGTATACTATAATCTATGTACTATATATTTATACGTATTAGATCGTTACACCTTTTTACCATTTTATAATGTCAATGTTCACTGTTTAATGTCAAGCTCAGTTCTTGCTTAATAAAGCCTATTCACGAAGGTTTTGCGTTATTTATTACAATTTATTAAGCAAAAACTATAAAATGGACAAACTACTAAGGCCGGACCGATTTGATGTAGATCCGAACTCTCCTAAAGCTGCCCTTGAATGGTCACACTGGAAAACTACTTTTGAAAATTTTATTTCTTCTGTTGAAGGAATAAATGAGGTAGAAAAACTCAAGCTACTCGTAAATTATGTAAGTCACACCAATGTTGTACTCATTTCCGACTGTATGAAATATGCTGATGCTATGCAAGTCCTCGAATCTGCTTTTGTAAAACCTAAGAACGAAATATTTGCAAGACATAGTCTTATGACTAGAAAACAACAATTCGGAGAAAATGTGGATCAGTATATATTAATCTTAAAGCAACTAGCTAACGACTGTAATTTTAAAACTGTTTCTTCTAATCAAAATCGAGACGACTACATAAGAGATGCTTTCATCACTGGACTAACTTCTGTGCACATTAGGCAGCGTTTGTTAGAGAATCATACTTTAACATTAGAAGAAACTATAATCTCAGCTCAATCACTAGAATCCGCGCAAAAACATTCAGAAGCTTATATTTCTGCTCCTCAAGTTGTTAATTCAATCCAATCAATAGAAAATTCGCTAGAATCTAATCAAGTTACGTCTGCTGCTATCAAAAACTTCAAATGCTACTACTGTGGATCTAATAGAAAACATTTACGGAGTTCATGTCCAGCTAAAAATTCTGTTTGTTCTGAATGTGGTAAACTAGGACACTTCTCAAAAGTATGTCAAAGCAAGAAGTATAAACCTTCTTCAGCTTCAATTTTACCTGTTGCTTCTTCATCTATCTCTTCAAACTCCAAATATCTTGCTGCCGCCCCACAAAGCTTATCTAAAAGTCTAGTTAAAATTAAAATTAACGGAACTCCTGCCGACGCTTTAATAGATACTGGGAGCTCAGAATCGTACCTAAATAAAAACTTTGCTTCATTCTTGAAGATTGAAATTCTTCCAAGTACTGGTCACATACTAATGGCGTCCACGAAATTGAAGTCTTCTATATCTGGACACTGCTTCGTAGATTTAACAATAAAGGATGAATTGCATCCAAATATCCGTATATCTATTCTTCAAGATTTATGTGCTGATGTAGTTATTGGCCATGATTTACTTAAACAGTATTTCGCTCTCGAAATCACATTTGGAGGCCCAAAATTACCTTTAATAATTGATTCATCTGACAAAATATGCAGTTTAGCTCATCTTAATATAGAATATCCCACACTATTTTCAAATTTATCAGACGATTGCAGACCTATTGCAACTAAGTCTAGACAATTTTCGACAGAAGATTCTAAATTTATATCTGATCAAGTAAGTTCCCTCTTATCTCATGGCATTATAGAAGAAAGTAACTCGCCTTGGCGCGCTCAGGTATTAATTACGAAGAGTGAAACTCATAAGAAAAGAATGGTGGTCGACTATTCTCAAACTATCAACAAATTTACATATTTAGATGCTTACCCACTTCCGAACATTGAAGTTGTAGTCCGCACTGTTGCAAAATATGCTATATTTAGTACTATCGATCTCCAGAGTGCTTACCACCAGGTACCAATACGAGAAGAAGAAAAGCATTTTACAGCTTTTGAAGCCGATGGGAAGTTATATCAGTTTCGACGAGTACCTTTTGGAGTCACTAATGGAGTTGCTTGCTTTCAGAGGGTTATAGATAATATTATAAAATTGGAAAACCTAGAAGGTGTACATGCATATCTGGATGATATTACTATTTGCGGAATAGATCAAGCACAACATGATGACAATCTTAACAAATTTATGCAAGTTGTAAAGAAGTACAATTTTACAATTAATGAAAAGAAAAGTTTGTATTCACAAAAATCTATTAAACTTCTTGGATACTTAATCGAAAATCAAACTCTAAAACCTGACCCTGAACGACTTGAACCTCTAATAAAACTGCCACTACCTCAAAACTCTCAATCGCTCAAAAGAGCTATTGGTATGTTTTCTCACTATTCCAAATTTATTCCTCGTTTTTCAGAAAAAATCCATCGATTAGTTACCATCAAAACTTTCCCTTTGTCTGATCAGGTAGCTCAGGATTTTGAAATTCTTAAAAATGAAATTGCTTTGTCAGCTCTAACTTCTATTGATGATAAAATTCCCCTTGTCGTTGAGACGGATGCGTCTGACCATTCTATTGCTGCGACTCTCAGTCAAGAAGGAAGACCTGTAGCCTTTTTCTCAAGGACATTAACAAGTTGTGAAAGAAATCATTCTTCCGTTGAAAAAGAGGCATATGCTATAGTTGAGGCCGTTAAAAAATGGCGCCACTTCTTAATTGGAAGACACTTTCAACTTATAACAGACCAAAAATCGGTATCGTTTATGTTTAACATGCGACACTCCAGTAAAATCAAAAACGAAAAGATTATAAGGTGGCGTCCAGAATTATCCTGTTACAGTTTTGATATTCAGTATCGGCCAGGAACTGACAATGTGGTACCTGATACTTTTTCAAGAGTTTGCTGCACAACTCTTACCAATCTATCCTTAATTGATTTACATCAAGCTCTATGCCATCCTGGGATTACCCGAATGGTACATTATATAAGATCTCGTAATTTACCCCACTCTATCGAAGAGGTACGTGCTATGACAGCTGGCTGTCCTGTATGTTCAGAAATTAAACCAAAGTTTGTAAAAATTCAAGGAAAATTGATAAAGGCTACTTCACCATTCGAAAGGCTATCCTTAGATTTCAAAGGACCCCTTCCTTCTAATTCTCGTAACAAATACATTCTCACAATTATAGATGAATATACTAGATTTCCGTTTGCTTATCCATGCCGAGATCTGACTGCAAAAACTGTTATCGAATGTCTTACTAATTTATTTTCAATTTTTGGCATGCCTGGCTACATTCATTCTGATCAGGGTGCATCTTTCATGTCTCATGAACTGAAAAATTTTTTACATTCATATGGAATACCCACGAGCAGAACTACCGCTTATAATCCTGAAGGTAATGGCCAAACCGAAAGATACAATGGAATTATTTGGAAAACTATTTCTCTGGCCCTCAAGTCAAGAAATTTCAAATCTGATCAATGGGAAGAAGTACTTGACGTCGCCCTCCATTCTATTCGTTCACTCTTATGCACAGCTACAAATACTACACCGCATGAAAGAATGTTTATTCATCCAAGAAAATCACCAAATGGCATTGCAATACCTTCATGGCTAATGAATCCTGGAAAAGTATTTATGAAGAAGCATGTGAGGCACTCTAAGTACGATCCTTTAGTTGAAGAGGTTGATTTAATAGAAGCTAATCCTAAGTATGCTGTTGTAAGATATGACGATGGACGTGAAGCAACTGTTTCTCTAAGACATCTTGCTCCGTGTGGAGATAAGACTACATTGGAACAATCAATCCAAAATAGCAACTTGGCAACGAAAACTTCCGAAACGACAACTGAAACAAGTAGTTCTCAACTTGATTCTTATAAAATGGAAAACATTTACAATACTCCTCAAGACCTTCAAAGAAGCGACTATTTTGAAACTGAAATTCCTCCAAGTACGAGATGTAGTACTAGAAAAAGAAAAACTCCTGCCTACCTTGAAGATTTTGTCGAAAAATAAAGCTGGGGAGAATGTAGTATACTATAATCTATGTACTATATATTTATACGTATTAGATCGTTACACCTTTTTACCATTTTATAATGTCAATGTTCACTGTTTAATGTCAAGCTCAGTTCTTGCTTAATAAAGCCTATTCACGAAGGTTTTGCGTTATTTATTACAGATGGCAAGCATTTTGAACATTTATTATAGTAATTTTTCATTTTTCCTTTGAATAATTTGTTGTTCGTTTTGTAGTACTCGTATTTATGTATTTGCTTTATTAAAAATGTGTTTTTGTTTTATTATGTACTCAAATACTTATCGGTAAAAAATGAGCTAGTGTACCTCTGCAACTACAAGTGTGCATATTTATTGGCAACTTCACTGTTTTTTTTACAGATCATCAGTTTAAAATTTAAAGAGAATTACATATATGTTTTAAAATAGATTTTTTTTATTGGTGAACCATTTTACCTATTTAAAGCACGCCTCAGCGTGTTTAAATCGAACTTTTTAGCACGCGCGTGTTTTAAAGTTACCGTGGCAACATCAACAACTCGAGAAACGAAGTCTAAATCTATGGTCTAAATCATGTCTAAATGTCAAGTTTTTTATTATTGATCTGACAGGAGTAGTTTGTAACGTCAAAACTTTTATTCGAACGATATTTAACAATGTCAAATTTATAAATTAAAATGGAAAGTGCCGAAATATTAATATTTCCATTTTTCAAATCTTAGGAAATGGTATTTAAATTAATACTATTGACATTCACAGAACTCAATAAGGTTGAACTTCCATCAAAATACAAATTAGTTTATGTTTTTCTCATTTCCATGACAACGCAAGGTGTTCATCATATACGTCACGAATTCAACCATTTACATTTAGTTGACGTTTCCATCTATGATTTCCATTTCTTGTTGTTGTAGTAGTTATGGACCGGTATTTATAATTTCAAAGTGCACCAATAAAAAAAATATCGTAAAGTATTCGTGGATAACTGGTCTTTAAAACACTTGCTCTATTTCGAGCACTCCGGCTTCGCCGTCGTGCTCCAAAAATCGCGCGTGTTTTAAAGACCTTAATATCCACTTATACTTTAATATACTATACCATACAATTTAAGAAAATTGTAAATCGCACGAAAAGTATAATACCTAGGTATAGGACACCCTTATACCATTCGAAAGAGGACATTTTTTTGAGTATGGTGAATTATCAAAATACAGGGTGTTTCATTTAAGTTAAGCCCGATATTACCCATTGAAGGATGTAAGAATTAAACTGAAAATTCTGAACACCCTGTGAATAGATATTTTGAGTCTGAGTTCGACTTTCGTAGTGTATAGACGTGTCTTTAAGCGTTGTTACTAGAGATTAACTACGGATATTAGTTAGATACAATTTGTTTTTACCTTTCCTGTATACTATTGTGAAGTGTAAACGTTATTTCGTGGTACAGAAGTGATAAAACGTGGTTTTGTAGTATTTCATTATAGTTAATTAAACTTGAACAATTATAAATTATAACCGGTCAAGTTTTTTTTTTTGTTCTTGAGAGAACTAAATACCTGCTTTAAAATAATCAATAATGGAGAAATTACTTGAACCCAATGGCGTATCGAACACAGATACACAGTTTAACTTAATATTGTCGCAGCTCTCTGTATTGGCTCAAAGTATAGCGGATGTCAAACAAATTGTAACCGCTCAAAGTGATAAAATTGACTCTTGTGTTGCAAAAATTGAAACTCTACAGAAAGAACATCAGTCTGTCAGAACAAAGTTGTCTGATCTTGAGTCTAGAGTCATAACTATGGAAAATATGGATATGATCGGAGAAGTTACAATGAGATTAAATAGACAAAAAAACGTGTTAATATTTGGAATAAAAGAAAATGTCAACACTATGCAAGTTGTTACCGACATTCTTAACACGGTGTCCCCATCAAAACAGATAAGAGTTACTAACTTATTCCGTATTGGCAAGCAAGTAGATGTTAATAAACCCCGACCAATAAAAGTTGAATTATCTTCAAAAGAAGAAGCCGTTCAGGTTTTACGGAATAAATCCAAACTTCCTATAAATTTATACCCTGAGTTGAGCATAAAGAATGATTATACTTTATTACAAAGATCTGAAATAGCTGCTGCATATAAGGACTTAAACGAACGTAATGCGAAAGGTGAAAATCTTCGATTAAAATTCTTCAATGGCCAACCTAGAATTGTCGCTGCTCCTAATAAAAGATCCCGTGAAGAAGAAAACTCTCCCCGTAATGAGAAAAAAGTGCACAAAACTTCAAAATTTCCTCAAAAAAACTAAGCATAGTATTTTGGAATTGTAATGGCTTTCAAAATATTGATAATTTTTCTTCGCATTTAAAAAATCATCACATTGTTTGTTTTTCTGAAACATGGAAGACTGATGAAATAAGTAACTTGGGAACTTCTTTGGAGGATTTTAAGGTTGTGTGTTCGCCTGCCATTAGGGAGAAGTCTGTTGGAAGAGCTAGTGGAGGACTCTGTGTGATGTATAAAGCAATGTTTAATCTTAGAGTAATCAGTAAAACACCCTGGTGGATTATTTCCTTAATTTCACTTAATAGTTGTAAGATTATTATATGTAGTGTGTATTTCAAGCCATCACTTGATTTAACAAATATTCTTGAAATGTTTCAAATAGTATTGTCAGAGGTAGTAAATGAATTTTATGATAGCTTAATTGTGATTGGAGGTGATTTTAACTGTCGTGTGTCGAATCTGGGTACAATCCCAGCTGAAATTATGGAAAACTCCAACGTATATACTGACAGGCTAAGCCTTGACAGTACACTTAATACCAGAGGTCGGTTACTACTTGATTTCATGGACAATAACGGCTTTGCCCTTATTAACGGAAGAAGTTCAATGGATCGTCCTGCCAAATTTACATATGTAAGTAGACTGGGCGAAAGTGTTGTTGATCTAGTTTGGGTGAGTAATATTCATCTATCAGCCATAGCCAATTTTGTTGTTGTAGATAATGATTATTTATCTGATCACTTCCCCATTAACCTCATTCTTACGGATAAGCTCTTATTACCCGAAAACAACTTGTTGGCTTCGGTTCCTCAACAATTCATTAATCTCAAATCTCTCTTATGGAGGGACGACGCTGCATTGACTTACAAACTTACCATTAGAAATTCTACTCGTGTCTCGCCATTACCGGGCTGTCAGGCTTCTTACGATAATTTTTCTCTGGCAATATTTGAAACAGCCGAGTCACTAGGACTGGTCAAAAATAATTCTTGCAGTAGAAAAACTTATTCCAGTAAGCCCTGGTTTGACTCTGATTGTGTTACTGCGAAAAAACGTTTAAAATCCATTTTAAAAGTCTGTAAGATTGATAATTTTTCGAGCCATGTAAAAAATTCCTATTTGACGGCTAAAATGGACTATAAACGACTTTTGAAATTGAAGAAAAAATACTATGAAAATGATATTATTAACTCAATCACCAACTGTAGGGATTCTAAGGGATTCTGGCAAGCAATAAAACGATTTCGTAGTAATTCAAATAAAAAGTTACTCCCTGTTCTAGTGTGGGAAAACTTTTATCAAAATATTTATCCCCCCAGGATAATTGATAGTATTGACTTTTTTGATGCACGCCATCCTTATCTTGATTCATCTTTTACATCTGACGAAATATACGCAGTACTAAACAAATGCAAAAACAATAAAGCGCCTGGCTCTGACTCTATCACATATGAGTTTATAAAAAATCTTCCCTCTAATTGGATACTATATTTGACTTCTCTTTATAACAATATTTTTAATTCTTGTGTTATCCCGAAAAATTGGTCCGAAATATTACTGACTATGTTACATAAAGGTGGTGATTCGGAAGATCCTTCAAACTATAGAGGGCTATCACTAGTTAATTGCTTGGCTAAAATATTCACACAATTAATTCTCAATAGATTAACTTCCTGGTCGGAGGAGTATGAAATATTACCTGAATGTCAGTCAGGTTTTCGTTCAGGTCGTGGTTGTATAGACAACGTTTATGTTCTTTCCTCTGCTATTCATTCGCATATAAGGCTTCGGAGGCGTAAGTTATTTGCAATATTCGTCGATTTTAGCCGTGCCTTTGATTCTGTCGACCACAAATTATTGTGGGAAAAATTGTTCAATTCAGGGGTGTCTGGGAAGATTATACAGCTCTTGAAAAAATTATATTCATCTGCAACTGTCAGAGTCAAAGCGTCCGATGGACTCTCTAAACCTATTGAAGTGACAACTGGTGTCCTACAAGGCGAATCTTTGAGCCCCCTGCTCTTTTCTTTGTTTATCGCGGATATTGAAAAACATTTTTATGGACAGGGAGCTCAGGGAATAAACATTGACGGCAATAATGACATTTTGTGTTTGCTATATGCGGATGATCTCGTCATACTTGCAAATTCAGAAATTGACGTATCAAGGAAACTTAAATATTTGGAAACCTACACAGCTCTGAACAAATTATCCATTAATACCCAAAAAACTAAAATAATGTCATTCTCAAGAAGTGGTTTTCACGACAGTAAGTTCAAATATTTTTTCAATAAATCTGAAGTACCTTTCACTAACAAATATGTGTACTTAGGTGTCACGCTCACATCATCTTGTCTGTTTAGGGAGATGGCCTCTGTTTCTACCGAAAAAGGCAAGCATGCAGTTGGGGCCGTTTTGCCAATTATGGCTAAAGCAAAAATTGATACTTGGTATCCCAGAATAAAAATGTTTGAATCGCTGGCACTTAGCACACTATCTAGTTGTATACCAGTATGGGGTCTGAGGTACGTTGACATCGTGGAAAAAGTTCAAATTTATTTCCTGAAACGAGTCCTGCAAGTTCAAACCAATACTCCCGATTATGTCATGAGACTGGAGACTGGACGTGTAAAGTTTGCATATAATATATTCAAAATGACGTATAATTGGTTGTGCAAAATATTAGCTATGAATGAAAGACGCCTTCCCTTTCTAGGTTTCAAACGTCAACTCCAACTTATGAATGAATCGGGCAATTCGAAGTTTAATTGGTTGGCACAAGTCAAACAACTCTTCATTATAACCGACTCTCTTGAAATATGGGATAATTTGAATAGTAATTTGTTGGAAAAAAATAAAAAAATTATATTTAAAAAGTACTATGAAAAATTTCATGCTGATGATATTTTACTGATGCAGCGTTGTTCCTTTTTGTCTTTATATTCATCATTCACTATAACTAAGCAGCCAAGTAATTATTTATTGTTAAAATTACCCATACAGATCACCCGTACAATTGCCCAGCTACGACTGAGTAATAAACACAGGTTACGTTTCACGTACAGAGCGATGTCGTACACAGTTGATCCAAATCAGGTATGTACTGCCTGTAATCACTTAGTAAATGAAACCTTATCCCATTTACTATTTAACTGTCCAATATATACGACTATGAAACCGAAGCTTGACTGTTACTTGAGCCTGGATTTCTTTATTAATGCCCTTGATAATTTAAACACATTGAATGCTAAAATTATCTCCAGTTACATTTGGAATATATTAAAATTGAGATCATTTATCATTAACGAATAATTAAGCTTTATATTGGTTTCAATTTGTTTTGTTTAATATCCTTCGTTTTTTTTTTCTATCTCTCTTACCTTTATTTGTTGTATACTAGGTAATAATTGTTTTTCTTTTTTT
>CAJUYH010005240.1:38553-48602 GCA_910591685.1 Galerucella tenella
TTTTTTTTTCTATCTCTCTTTACCTTTATTTGTTGTATACTAGGTAATAATTGTTTTTCTTTTTTTTTTTGTTACTCAGATTTCTTGCTGTAAACTATTTTGTTTTAAGAGCAATAAAAGTATTATTATATTATTATTATTATTATTATTCAGTACTCAATCGTGAAATACATTCAACAAATGTCCAACTATTGAGATGTAAGAGAATATTCGCTAGAATTTGTTATATCAATGAGGTATTAATTTTTTTTCGAAATGTTCACATTTTTAAAAAAGTCAGCATAACTCGGAACCCTCTGTATTTAGGTATAGGGAACCATTATGAAGGAGTACTTTATTTTTTAGGGGCAATCAGAAAATGCAATATAGGGTGTCCCATAAGAAAAAATATAACTTTGATACGCCACACTTTATTGGAACATCCTGTATATTTCAAAATAATTTTAAAATGTAGCCTATATGAATGTACAAACTACTTAAGTGAAAAACATCCTCAAACTTTCACCGTTTCGCTATAAACCTCCATCCCGTTGGTCGTGATTCACCCTGTATGTAGTCAAATTTGGTTACCAATGTTAGAAGGAGTAATTTCTAATAATTAATTTACCTGCCTTATCAGGATAGTATCATAAGTTTTTATCCAGGTTTTTTTATAATTTATCATTGGAATTGTTGTTAAACGATACACACCTCAATACACAAATTTACGAAGACGATTTAGACATATTTTAAAAACAAAAATAATAATATAACAAAAAAAGTAACACCAAACGCGTTTTATTAACATTTCCGAAATAAGCAAAAAAGCGCTAACCCTATCAAACTCCACTCCTAGTAGACTACTCTGATTGACCTCGAAATTTTTTTTTTGCAGTCTTCAACTGCAAAATATTGATTGTCTAGATCTAATTTTTTCGTAGTGTCAGATAGAGACCAAAATTTTATAAAAACCCAATTATTCTTGATAACGATAGTTGGATTGCTACCGAAACGTTGAATTAGAGATATGAAAAAAATATTGTGGTTTCATTTCCCAAAGAATTCACACAAGGAATAATGAATACAATACAAGGAATATACAGAAGACTACTGCCAAAGATTAAATACATTATTTTCAATTTTGATTTTATAAAATGCTGCTATAATTTGTCTAGACAGAATAGGGTATTTGACAATTTTTTTTAAATACCATTAGAAGATTGTCTGACCTCGGTTAAGTACTCCAAATTTTTTTCAAATTTTTTACTAAGCGAGAAAGTTGCCAAAACCAACTTTAAAAATTTTCTATTTAAATAGCGCGCCAAAACGCGCTGATTTTTTATGATGTCAGTGGTCTTGTCGCTTCTCCTACCGCATCCCGAGCGACTTGACCCTGACCAGCCGAATCGGGAGATCGGGACCATCGGCTCGACCTGCGGCCGCCCACCTGAGCTGGCCTATAAGAAACAAGCAAGCAACGAGACCTCTGACGTCACAATAAACTCACATATTTTCCCGCGCTAAGTAAATATTTGAAAATTACCATTTTTGTTAAGTTAATAAGAAGTCACTGGTTTATTTTATTCGTGTGAAATATTGATTTCTGGCATAATAGTACCACTAAGTACCTGCTCCGACTCTTTTTTAATTTTTTCCGCCCATAGGAAAATACCATATTCGGGGATTTTTAGGCAATATACACCAAAATGATACATTAGGTACTTTATTACAACAAAAAAAGATTTACTTCGCACATACCTGAAATCACTTGAGGCAAACTGCCCTGTGGCTTTGAGTTTGCGACTATTTTTCTTCGTTTGCTGGGCATACCTGAAAGATATGCGTCACTGAATGGTCCTTGAGGATTCTGTCTTCTCTGTTTCTGTGGATCTCTAGTTATAATGGGAACCCAATCCTGAAAATATAAAATGTCTATGATTTAAACAATTCAATCGATGAATCTTATAAAATTGAAGATAAGATTTCTGATAATTCAAGTAATATCGATATTTTAACAGCAAATAAACTAGTAGAAGATAAATGATGAATTAATTAAGTTGTATCAGTGCGACCAATTTGACCTATTGTGTTTATCCAGATCTTTTCATTCTGCAAAGTTCCCGAAAGAAGCGACATTCATTTCAGTATTTTAAACATATTGACCTATAAGGCGGTTCAGTGTCTCTTGTCAAATATGTTGGTCAAAGCGGAAATAATGTCAACAACGATATTATTCCAGGCTTCAAAACTCCATTAGTCAAAAATTTTTGTCTTGATCTGGTCAGTTTTAATTCGGGTCCTCTGAGCCGGCTGTCTGGGTTGAATGGAAATATCACGAAAAGATTTCCGAAGTTGAATGTTAATATTTTAAAAGTGATAAGATCTCCACGGTGACGTCGAAGTTCAAAACAAGTTTATCTTTATCAAAAGTCTCAAGTCTTAATCCCTAGGGAAGTAAAGTGGCTTTTCTTTGAATATTTTCTAATTAGCTTCCATCACGAATCCGTCAGGATATACGGCGGGCTCTTCATTTTAAAGATTGGGTATTATATGAATGGTATAAAGTTTATAAAACGATTGAAATGTCTCTATAAAAACAATTCAGTTTAAGATACAGCCTGGTGTTAGCACGTTTGTTATTGAAACAATATGGTCGGACCAAATGAAACTAATACTTAACAATTATTCCCAAGTCATTTTAAGTTTAGTTTTAGAGTTAATTTCATGCTTCAAGCTCTTCATAAACTTTTTTTGTTGGGTCGTGTAATATCAAAGGGCTTCTAAATTTATTAAATTAAACTATACTTTGATCGAACGAGTTATTTCGTTTTGGAGCATTCTGTCCGTAAGTTTTTTCATCAATGGGTTTTATAGAACTCGCTAGTTTCTTTCCGATTTCTTTTCAGCTATCGCGTTGATTTTTTTTGGAATTATTACCGCTATGATTTATTTTATTATTAGTCCGAGGTATACAAATTCAAATGTTACGATATAAAAATTATTTGTTTTCGAGGATTAAAGGACTATGCCTCCAGCTTACGGAAAATAAAAGACCACTCAAATGCGGATATTTTGATACCAACTTATTCGTCTTGAAAAATAGAACATTCGATATCATTGCGCCAATGTTGTGACTTTTATAATTAACTCACAATTGATGATATTATTTATAAAATCGCTTACGGAGATTGTATGAGTAAGATAGAGAGAAAATACGTAAACAAACCTGTATTACAAATTCCACCTGATTCCACCAAGTAAGGAGATAAGAAATGAATACATAAAATCAGACAGGGTTGAACCGACCTAATTTTGTAAGTTAATTTGTTTTTTCTTTGTAGTATTTTGTAGTGTAGTTGTTGGCATCGGTAACTCTTTAAAAAAATAGGATAGGGATGCGGAAAAGATTTTTTTATATGCTAGATGTTAAATGTTTATTAACTGTTAATACAAAAATGCTTGTGATATGTGTGTAGGTAATGAACCAGACGTAAAGGGTGATACTAAAAGTTAATGTATAATTCTTAGAGTATCTCCTCTTACGCGCTCCACCTTCCCCCCACAGGTATTGCCTGAGGACCTCATTACCTTCTATCCGCGAAGTGTAGCTGAAAAAAAAATTTCTATTGGCCTAAGCCGGTTTTTTTGGTTTTTATATTTTTTAGGTAGCTAAAGTCGCCTTTTTGGTTTTTTAATTTTTTTTGGATGGCCGAAGCCGGGTTTTGATTAATTTTTATGTTTTTTTGAAAGCCGAAGCCGTTTTTTGTGTTATATATATTTTGAAGGCGATGAGTGTTTCCCTTGCGTGACAGAAAAAGCACTGTTGACTGAATATAATTTGCATAATTATATTTCTTCATGATTAGGTATAGTTCGATCAGCAGCGTCAAGTACAGTATTTAGTAATCTGTTTTCCTATTCTTTTGGGAATCAAACCACAATAATGTTTTTTATTTTTTATTTCGACGTTTCGGTAGCGTTCCAGCTACCGTTGTCAAGATTAACTAGTAATAAAATTGATAAATAAATGTTTGGTCCCTATCTGACACAACGAAAAAATATGACAACTAGACAATCGATAATATTTTGAAGTTTTGAAGTCAAATTTTATTAAGGTCCATTCATAGTAGATCACACCTCTGGTAAAATGTGAAATAAAATATTTTGTCCACGACCACCTAATAAAAGTCGATATTTTACCTCCTAACAAAAGGTATATGGTACCCATATATCTACTAGAGTGAATTATGGTTAATAATACACTAGAGTGTATTATGGTTCATAATTCACTAGAGTGTATTATGGTTCATAATTCACGACTAGAGATGGGGGTACAATATGAAATAAACTATTAAATCTGTGTATTTTGTTCAGGAAATTTGTTTCTCAAATATATCGTATCGACAAAATGTCGAAATCTTTAGTATTCATACTTTTCATAACGACATTTTCTAGTATTAAGTATTTCAAAACAATATATTTATAACGGTACGTTGTATTGATACTTTACACGGTATCGCCCATCTCTATATATGTCAAATTATTTAATTTTGACGTTAGTAATACCAAATTGTTACGAACTTGCTATATTACTGTAACGATGAATTCATTGAATTCGGATAGTGGAAATGAACGTTCTTGTACACCAACTGAAATAAAAAAAAGGGCCGAAATAAACGACTATAGGACTGCTGCCAGAAAAATCGAAAGATAACTATATGTTTACATATTATAACTTCTTGAACTGGAGGTTAGTTGACTGTTATTTAATAAAGAAATCAAGGGTCGTGGACAAAGTATAGTATTCTACTCGCAATTTATGGCCAATATTCACTCGTGAATAATGGCTATCATAAATTGCTCGTTTAATAATATACTATTATTTTATGATATTATAACGATATGATAGTCTACCAGAAATGGAATCCAGTGAAGTGCACGTTCCAGGAACGGTTTTTTTAGCTTATTTTGGGAATGTTGTTAATAAAACGCGTTTGTTGTTACTTTTTTAGTAATGCCACAAGGAACTTACAGAAGATATTTAGTAATCTGGTTGATGGATATCTAATATTAGGTTGGCGTCCAGCATATCCCAAATACCAAATCACGCTAGCTACATGTGCACAACATCCAAGAGTGATATCTCGTTAGGAGATATGACTACGTTGCGAGGATTAGCACGCAGCGCTCCGATTAAATCTGACGACAACCACCCTTCATCATTAAAATGATCAACACAGCAAAAAGAACCTTTGGGACGTATATTCCTTTTTTTAAATATATATCTATCCTGGCTTCAAAAGAAATTGTCTGGAGAGATTTCTATTACCATCGCAAACAAAACAGATATTGCGTCTTTGCGGTACACAATTAAACATAAAAGAAGTCTCATCATTTCCTACATGATCCCTTTCAATGTCGGCCATAACCTGTCTATAACAATTAATATGAATAACCTCACCATTTTCCATATTTTTTTGATGCAAATTATTATTCCCTCTACGATGGCGGGCGGCGTTCTGAAATCCCTCTGGAAGATCGTTCAATTCCTCACAACGCCGAAATCCTCCTCTATGTTCACAAACGTAACACTGAATTTTCTTAGTTTTTAAATACTTGACTTTAAAAAATCTCTAAATTGTATACGCACACTTCTAGCACACAGAGCAATTATTTATTGAAACTGGTCATATGCAGTTAAAACTTGTTAGTCTACAATTAGATGGATACGCCCTTTCCTTCCATACTCCTATTACCTGTCTGGGATCTGTCAGGTATAATCATAGTCAATCTATAATCTATCATTTCTTTATACAACTGAAAAATATAATCCTATTATTTTGTTTCGACGAAACGGGTATTCATCGTATGTACAACTATATTCACAAGTCCGACTCTGTTTCACCGTAGCAGGTGGTGTCCTAGTGAATGGTTAGATTATGTAATCGAATCGAAAATTTCTGACAAATGAACTGATTTTGTGGGTTTATTAATTAAATCACAACATTGGTGCAATGTTAACAAATGTTCTATTTTTCAAGGCGAATAAGTTGGTATCAAAATATCCGCATTTGAGTGGTCTTTTATTTTCCATAAGCTGGAAGCATAGTCCTTTAATAACGCTCAGTATATATATATTATAATAAAAGAAAACAAAGTCACCCACAAGACATTTTAAAAATCGACATTATTTACAGCAGAAAAATAATTCGAAAATAAAAATGTCTTGTGGGTGACTTTGTTTTCTTTTATTATAATATATATATACTGAGCGTTATTAAAGGTTAAGAAATGGCCAATTATTTATAACCAAATGTTGTGATAATAATATTGTAAACAGTAAATTAAAAATAGAGAAAGCTTTAGATCGGGTAAGAAATAAATATTTTTTGGAGCAAAGACATAAAAAGTGCGCGAGTGAATAACCGAAATAAGTGCTACAAAATGCCCCAAAAAACTAACGGAAACCATAGTACGAATAATTAAATTAGATAAGTCATTGATAGTTCCTAGTATTAAGTTGAAATAAGCTAAATATCTAAAATTGTAAATATATTTAATCTGACATTTCTAAAAATTCATGACATTCGAAGATATAAACGTCAAATCTTGCGAATCCTATTGATTAAAATCGAACAATTTGTCATTTAGTGTCTCATAATCCTTTGAAGCGTAAGCATCGTCAATTTTTTCGTAAAATCCATCAAACATAACCTCAAAAGCAAGTTTTTGACGGAAGAGTAAATTTTAAAAGTCAAAAGTTGAATAGTTGACAAGTATTGAATATTTACTTAATTTCAATTATTGTAAATAAGTTCCTGCTGCTGAAGTGGAAAATATATTCATTTTACACATTTTCCATGCATATTTGGAAAACCCCCAATTCCGTAGTAGAAATAATAAAATTTATCCGAAGTTTCCATAGAAGCTTCCCTGTAATATTTTAGAAGATAGTACCTACTCCATAGTATACAAGGTATTGATCCAATAGACTTCAGTGTACCTATTATGTGTGAGTACAATAACTATTTTGAACCGTAAATATTTAAAACCATATAAAAATTTATATTAATAATACAACCGAGTAGTTGTATCAAAATTAAACAAGAACATAATTTATAATTACATAATTTTTAGGTTATTTTACATTGTTTATATATGCACTGACCCTCATAATTTATTTCATCCTCATCCCATCGTAGCATAGTTTGATTTCCATCATATGTTATTTATTATTATTATTGTATATGTGTTGCACAATTCTTTTATTTCCAAGAATTGATCATTTTGCATTATTATTAAAATAATTCGAATCAAACAAATAACTTATTTTTTGACTACGTTTAACCTCAAATACACAGTACAGTCTGATCCGTTGAAAGGTCGTTGAAAGAGGCACGACCACGTATGCTCCCTGAGTACAGACGAAAATTATAAAATTGACCAATACTTGAAACAAGAAAGGAAGTCTCATAAAAAAATTGAATGAAAATAAAAATAAATAAATTTTAAAATCTTTATAGGTAACTGGCGCTCAACTTTTAAAATAAATGTATTTAGAAAAAACATTCAAAATCATACACTATAAGTAATATCTCACCATCATAAATACATAACATTACAACTTTGTTTTCTTTTATTATAATATATATCCCATTTTAATTGAGACCGTAATCCGTCCAGTATACAGGGCGCGGAAAATAAACTGTTAATTACAAATATCTCGAGAACTAAAGGTATTTGAAACATGAAAATTAGTTTAGGGGTTTTGGAGAATGAGCTATTCAATAAAAATTCTGCCATCTATTTGCTAGTTCCGGTTATACTGGAATTTCTTTATAACTTCGTTTTTGTTAATGGGATATCTTGTATATTTTCCAATTTTATAAATATTCATGTTATTCTAAAAACATTTTTTGTTAATACTTCCCTGTACCTACCTAATAACGTTGTTTTTTATATGATTATTTTTTAACGTTTACCGAAACCAATAGAAATTTTCAATTTCAGTAATTTACGTTCTAGTCAATTAATTATATTACGTAACATGTGTGGTAAGAAGCATTTTACGCACGAATGGAAAAGTTACGTAATTCCGTGAGTGCGTAAAATGTTTTACAACACGAGTTACGTACTATACTTTACCTACGACCTACTTGTACTTGTATTTTTTATAAGAAGCATAAGAAATAGCAGTTACATAATTAGAGGTGATTGGTAAACTCCATCTCTATTACTCTATTACCAATGAATGAAGCACATTAAAGAACTAACGTTTAATCATTATTAATATATTGTTGAATCGAAAGTCCATTTTTCAATTATAATCAATACATATACTTAGCCCTTTGTGCTTTTCATAGTTAAACATGGCCGTATTGAATGTTTTCAAATAGTAAATTTTGAATAAAATGGTGACGTTTATTGACAGTTGCTAAGATGTTGCTAGGGAGGCCGTGCGATTTACTTTACAGCTGTGCGTTTTTTTACAGTGCGTAATAGACGTCATTACATTGACACCGACTGTGTGTTATTGACTGATTACAGGGGGGTCGTAGGTAAAACGATATTATAGTGGGAATAGTATAATTACATTCTTCCAGCAAGAATGTACATTGTTTTTATCGAATGACAGCCACATGACAACGTATTTTTTTGATCCCGTCTGTCATAAATTTTCAAGAAATTCGTAAAATGAACTCTGATTATATTGAGTCGAGTGATATAAATTTGTTGGAATAAAATTATAGAATCTTCAAAGTAATTTTAATTGTAACGTCAAAAAATAATCTGTCGAATATACCACAAAGGAGTTCGATAAATTAGATATAATTTTACAGGCCTTTTCTCAAAACTTGTTGCTATTTCGCAAATACTGATAGAACCTTTCGGACTCTCATATATCCATTGCTTGGCAACAAGTTTTCTAAAAATCTGTCAGACTATTTTCAATGTTTTATTATTGTGATCAAGTGCACCATCATGTTTAAACCAAGCTTCTGTGATATCTTCTGGCATTACATAAAACCAAGAATTAAATTCATTGACATTGTTAATTACTAGATAATTAATTCAATGAAATTGTTTATTATTAAATAATTCAATGTAAGTATGTCTATTTTAAGAACAGTGCAGTTATTTATTGTTTTATAGTTGTCGAATAGTAAATAGACACGTAAGGTCATGTACGTGACAGTGAGAGATCACGTAAGAGGATATTTGTCCTAGGGAAGTAGGTATATATGCTGATGAAGTATTCAAATGGGCATTCACATCAATAGTTTACATTTATAGATTCACATTCAATGTAGTTCGTTTTCAATAATCTATATTATATTTTATTTATATTAAATGACAGGCTTAAGTACAGTGTAATTAGTTAAGTTATCCAATAAAACATCATCCCAGTGAATCATGTAGTTTCCATAGGATTATTTGACGAATACCCTAACATACAATGCCTCATTATTAGGTAATTGCTAGTACAGTTACTTCTCGTAGAATGTAGAATTTTCGTCAAAAATCATGAGAGCGAATATCTTATCATTTTTCACAGCTCAAAAAACATTAGACCAAAAAGGACACTTCAAATATACTATCCCTTGTAACTTGAGGATTTCCGTTACTCCATAAGTTACGCTTATGTCGATTAAATATACCATTTTTGGTAAACTTCAATAATAATTTTTTTGTTAAATTTTGATCTTGGCATTTCATTAAAATCCATTCACAAAATTCTATACGTCTTACATAATCTTCAGGGTGTAAATGTTGAGCTAGTGTATACAAATAAGTGGTCCAATGGGGTATTTTTAAATTCTTTGAATTGTTCTAGTCGACACTTACAATATTCTTTTTTCTTATTCTTTTGGGAATAAAACCACAATAATGTTTTTTATTTTTTATTTCGACGTTTCGGTAGCGTTCCAGCTACCGTTGTCAAGATTCACTAGCAATAAAATTGATTTAATAATTTTTGGTCCCTATCTGACAAAACGAAAAATAATTTTATCAATTTTATTGCTGGTTAATCTTGACATCGGTAGCGTTCCAGCTACCGTTGTCAAGAT
>CAJUYH010005241.1:0-24003 GCA_910591685.1 Galerucella tenella
TTCCGAGGGTCGTGGTTTGAACCAACCTTTCCTTTTAGATGTTCTAATTACATACAATTAGTTTTAGTTTTAGTAGCTCTTCTAAATGCTTATTATATTTATTTTAGTCACTTGTCTTTGACATTTATTTGAATCCTTTTATTAGGCATCTAAACAATTAACTGATTCACAAGACCTAAATGAAAATGCTTTAGATGATTGTTCGAATACTATTGAAAACACGGAATCTTCCCTGCTAAACATAAAAAAAGAAAGGAGGCATTATTCGAAAGTTTGGAATCATTTTACAAGAAAGAAAACAGACGAGTGTATAGCTTCTTGTAATCTTTGCCATAAAGAAATCGGATATAGAACATCAACGTCAAATATGAAAAAACATTTGATTAGTCATCATCCTCACATTGATTTTCAGTTTGAGACCGAAATATATCAAAATCAGGTAAGTTCACTGACAGATATTAAATACTGAAAATATAGTTACACAAATTTTTTTTTAGATCAACTCAGGAGCGATTAAAACTTGTTTGATATGCTTACAAAATAACAGATCCCTGCCTAAGATATTTTTTCAAATTAGCAATACTGATTTTCAAGAAAAAAGTTATGTTACCAAAATTGGTGAAATTCTTAATGAAGATATTGTAAGTATATATTGTTTTTCTCCAATTTCACTCTTCCTTTATATGTTTCAATCCCCATACAGTTGTCAATTGTCTGTCATCTTGATCAATGTCAGTATAATGTTTTTGAATGATTCCTTCACTCGTAATCTTTGTCTAATATCTTTCCTTCATATTTTTCTGGAATAAAAATCATGTAAGTTGACATTTCATAACAAGCTGCTTTAGCTCAGTCACAAATTGTTACAGTGTTTGACCCAACTATTGATCCAGTGTTTGACCCACTTAACTGTATGTGAAAACGATTCACCCTATCCCCCTTTATAAAATTATTTTAGGTCATAGATGAGTCTCACGTAATCTGTCAAAATTGTATCGAAGATATAGAAAAAGTTTACCAATTTAAACAAAAACTAACAAAATCTTTCGACTTCTGGAACAAATTAGAATCAGAACTTGAAATTGCAACTTATAATGATATCAGCGACGTCACCAATGATAGAGGTAACACAAATCTTCTGCTTTTCCTCCTCTTACATCCTAAGGTGTTTTTTTTTCAGATCAAACTGAATTGGAAAGTGACAGTTGTGAGAAATTTACCAATGACTGTCTGATGAAATTTACTTGTGACAGATGTCATCAAGAATTCGATTCTGCTTGTACAATGCTCAACCACACTTGTACTACAGTAGATAAAGTGAAAGATCAAGCTAATGTCGCTCGAAAATCGATTAAGTTCACTTGTAAATTTTGTGATATCGCTTTTAATAAACAGTGGAAGAGAGATAGGCATTTGAAGAGGTAAGGATAGGGGCAAAACTTTTGGGTCGCGTTCACAGAACTAGTTCTGTGGTCGCGTTACACACATGCGACATGCTAATGTGACACATGCGCGTAGGCGCATACTTAAAGCGCTGATTATATTTTAGGTGTCGAAATCCCGTAGAAAAAAAATTCGACTGCACCTTATGCGAAAAATCCTACAAATCTGCGTTTTTACTCAAAGAACACATGCCCACTCACACCGGGGAACGAAATTACATGTGTCATTTTTGCGGTAAAACTTTCCATCGAGCTTCCGTTAGACATAAACATCTGCAAAGTCACAATCGAAAGCCTGGCGAGAAGATCAAACGTAAATCGTTTTTGTGTTTCATTTGCGGCAAAACCTTCCCGGCGAATGTAGCAACTAGACATATGAGGATGCATTCGGGCGTTAAAAGAAAAGAGTGTCATATTTGTTTCAAGAGGTTCGACCAAGTTGCTCATTTGAAGGTAATGGCACTGAAAAAATCGACTAATAAAATTAAATATGCACTTTTATTCCTAAGGTACATCTTCGTACACATTCTGGTGAAAGACCGTACGAGTGTAGGATCTGCAATCGAAGATTTTCTTTAGCTGCAACTCTTCGTAAACATATGCGACTTCACGTTGAAACAAAAGATTTGATAATTGATGGTATGCAGCAAGATCTGTCAATTGATACACCAATGAATTAACTACATAGAAGTGAGGTTATATTATAACTTTGAACGTTATTTTAATACATTGTAAATTTTCCTTTAATAAAGGCTTCATAAAATGTTTAGTGCTATTTTTGTCTGACTTTTTTATAAACCAAATATCATACCTAGGCCTCGGCAGATAATTATAATATCATGAGGTGGTTGACCCTGGGAAGCTGGCGCCGAAGAAATATTTGGCGATGACCAGGAAAAACCTACGTTTAACAGTAGGATTTCTGACTGGCCACTGTCAACTGAGGAAAGACCTTCATACTATGGGGCTAGTGGACACACCTCTATGCAGGATGTGTGAACAGGATGATGAAACTGTCAGGCATGTCTTATGCGAGTGTCCGGAGTTATCGTCAATACGAGAGTGTGTGTTCGGTGAGTTTTGGCCTACACCTGCCAATATAAAGGAGATATCTCCTAGTGACCTGTCCACCTTCCTGGGAAGGACAGGCGATGGACGGACGATGACCTAGAAGGACAACTCCTCCGTAGGATGTACAATGGGTCACATGTGGCCTAAGTGCTGTGAGCCTACACTCACCCTCCCTACTCTACAGATACAGATCATACCTAGTAATTGGTAATGGGCTTGTTTAAGAAAAAATTTTTTAGTTAATAATAGAACCTAAAAATCATTTTAAATAGATTCCCAAAATTTTAGATTTTCCCGCGAACGTTTAAACCCTCAAATTAATTAAAGAAATTGGATTGAACGAAAACGGGTAACCATACCACTGCATATGCTATACCTAACGTTTGAAACGCCGCGAGTCGAGGTGTATTATTGTATCGTTTTGTGTAAGAAAAAAAACGCTATGGACTGTTGACTGTACCTACTGTTTCGTTATTGGAACGTTATGTTTGAGCGACCGGGGGTCGCGACGCAAAAGATATGACCGTTACGTTATGCTATGTTACGTTGCTTCGTTATGTGCCTTGCTTGCATGCATGTGCTCTCTCCTGAGTCTTTCTCTCGTTTACGAAGCAGCTATTCATATGCTTCGGCCGGGAATCGAACCCGGGCCGCCCGCGTAGAAGGCGAGCATTCACACCTTCTTGGTGTGCGTCATCGATTGTGACGTATATCCGGGTTTTCGGCATGTCGTTTATTTTATTTACTATTTTGACATATAGCTAACCTTAAATTTGATAAATAAGATCATCAGGATTGTATTTAGCCAAATTCGGAAAGGCTATGCAATTAATAATTACCAGCTTCTTTTTCTAACTGAAAATACTTGAGAACTTTCAAAATACTGATGTTTTTCCGCGTATTCATGCATATTTTTGTATTATTCATATAAATAAAACAATAAGAATAATATTCACTTCTCATAAATAATAATTGACCGTAAACAACAAAGTACAGACCTGTCAAGAACTACCAGTGTGACAGTAGAAAAAGACGTAAGACTTATTGCCGCTACGAAAGTAACGCCTTCATAGTATTTTAAACTCTCGATTGATAGGTTGAGCTTGAGCGTAATCTAAACATCAACCAATCAAATTTTTGTAAGTCAAAGATTAGGGTTAACGTTTGTAATACATTTAAACGGTTCATTATTGTGATATTTTGATTAGGATTAATCACAGACCCTTTTTCCATTTCTTCCTACGTAATGTGTTAGAAAGACATTAAAAATCCATGACGCACACCAAGAAGGGTATTATTTCAACCATACCACTGAACCACCGATGCTATATTAAAATTCTATGCAACACTGGTATTCGCAGAGCTGGTGATCTACTTGAATTTGTTCGGATAAATGTTTACTATTATTTCCATAATTTTTTTTGCGCGATTGATCTTTTTTGTTGTCAGGACGGTAGGTTGTGTTTACTGGTTTCCAAGTTTAACACGTCGGTAAGTGATTTACTTACCGTTCAGACGTCAATTTCAATTTTGGCTAAAAAGAGAAAATGCTCTAGCAATGAGATCGTTCCAAAGAAATCGTGATTGGAAAAAGACGGAAAACCTAGCTATGAACGAAGAGTTTTCACTAGCGGTCCTTCTTCTACATTTAGCTCTTCAGAATTAAGAATCTCAGATCCGAATAGCTCATTTTATCTAAACACTAATAGGACAGACGAAATAGAATATTTTATTTGATAGAAAAAAATCCAAAGCTTTATTTGGGAGTTCCGAGTCATTCATCTTTTGTTGTGAGCTTGTTAACTAAAAAAATGTTAGCTGGACAAGCATGATATCTTTTTAACATTAAAAAATATCAAATTGAATTTACCTTATAGGATATTAGGAGACGATTTTGGTGTGGCACTTTCCAGAGTATGTGGCATTATACAAAAAAGTATACCGTTATTAGCCAGTTACCTTTACCCATTTGTGCAAGTTATGAAAAGACTTCCTACTCCCTCCAGACGCAGATATGAAAATGTACAATGTATTATAGATTGTTTTGATATTTCGATTCAGAAACCAAGTGTGAATTCTTTGTTTCTATTAATGTAGTCCCTCACCATAAAGATATCGACTTCAGGTGAATTTGCAGAATCTGCTTCAATAAATCCAGTATCTACTGAGTACATCTTTAATAGCAAAAATCACTTTTAAAATTTAAAGATATTGCAGCTGTAACCAACTTTCTTATGTGAAACGCAGCGGTGTACAGAGCACAATATGCAATGTGACGTCACAGTCGGTTCTGTCGTTCTGTCGTAGTGGGGAAGGTTCAAGAGCTGAAAATTTCACCAGTTATTTTGATGATTCAGTTTTACAAAATAACGTAAGAAAAACCGAGAAAATATTTCATTGATAACAAGCCCATTTGGTTGAAAATACTTTGCAAGTAAAAAAACTTGATGTTAAATGTTCACTTGGGAGGTTAGGTTAGGTTTGTGGTGAGTGGGTCTATAAGGCCCTCCACTGCGACTGGGAAGAGTGTATTGTGGCTCACACCTATTCAGATTTCACCAAAAAAATTCAGCTTCTTAACAAAGCCGATGGATTTATTTGGTGAATGATATTTCAGGTCCGAGGGCGAGAGAGAGAGAGACCCTGCCAAACATCAGATACCTGATTCGAGCCGGGGCGGGGCAGGCACAAATTATATGCTCTGCTGTTTCATCATCTTCCAGACAAAGACGACAAGTCTGATCTTCCGATAGTCCAAGTTTTAGCATATGATGATTCAGATGACAGTGACCTGTTAGACAACGTAGGTCATGCCTGCTGTAGTGTAACATTTGTTTGGAGACATTCTTCGAAGGATGTATAAAAGCCTTTGAATGAACCAATCCTGGTACATTATGCCAGAAGACTAAAGCTCTTCTTGCTGTCCAGGTATTTAGTGTTTGTTTGGCAAAACTTATTGAGATGCCAATTGTAGGTTCTGGTCCGATAGAAACACGTGCAGCACCCTCCCTTGCAAGAGAGTCTATACCTTCTCGTTTCCTTCCATGCCAGAATGGCCAGGGATCCAGACCAGCAATACTTTATTGAGTTCTCCTATTGAGAAGAGTCTTTTTTGGCAGTCTAAAACCAATTTCAACGTTACACGGTGAGAGCTAAGTGCTTTCAAAGCCGCTTGGCTGTCCGAGAAAATTTGTATTGTTCTATGTATGATATTGGGATTCACTTAAATTGGGAAATGACAGATGTTTGGTAATGGCTGTTCGATAATGTATGTGTTATTAAGTAGCTTTATTCCTTTGGGATATTCTTTTACACAAGTTAGTTACAGAAACTCGCTAAAATTGACCTATAGACCCATGGTGTAAAGATATAGAGACAAACAGTATCTCAGCTGGATGCTATAATTTCGGACATGCTGCAATAATGGTTGGGTGTTGTTAATAAATTGCATACAGCAACACTTACGGTCAATAAACGTCCGTCTTTGATCTACTCTCAATATATAGTAAACAGAGAATTGAAATCGAACGGCTATTAAATGGATTCCACAAACGCTTCTAATTAAGTTAAAACTATCAAACTACCGATTAACAATGCAATATACCGTAAACAGTTTCAAATTGAATCTCTATAAGTTATTCATGGTGACAACTAACTAAAAAGTGAGGTTAAGTTTTAGTAATATACCAAAAAATTAGAGGCCCCTATAATCTACGAGTCGAGCTAGTGGATTTCTATTTATGAAAGTGTCAGAATTTGAGAAATTTAAAAGAGGGGTTTTCGTAATAGTGGAAAATACATGCGGTAAGTAAAAAAATGGTAGAATCCATAAAAATGGGAATTTAAACCTGAAATTCTAGAGAAATACTCGCACATGATTAATAAATGTGTGAAAAAATCAGCAAAAACGTATCTACTATATTTTGTATACAGGAGAGCCCGAAAGTGAGAGGTTTAATATCGTTGGAAAAACATTTTCCAGAAAAAGCTTTAATGTTTGTTCTTTACGGTCACTTAGCACGTGCACTTAGAAAAGGGTGTTTCGTTTAAAAAGGAGTAGGTATTTAGAAGCGGAGAGTTAATGTTTGCTAAAAATGTTTTTGTACTTATTTCGCTTTTGATTTAATGCCACAATATTATAATGCATTGTTGAATAAATAAGAGGTAAAAGGAATGTCGATTCAATTCAAACTTCCAACGATACGAATTCCTCAATTTACACTTATTCTGATTGTTCTACAGGGTGCGTCAAGTTTTCTCCTCGCTGCTATAATAGATAGTATCAAAGCTATCTATGGAGATAACCATTACAATGTTGGTAAAAACCGTAAATATCAAAAGATATCTGTGAAAATATAATCCCTTATACGAGTTTGTCAACCCTGTCGTTAAGAATGAGCGAAACTGAGTCTGATTCTTCCCTTCCTTCAGAAGTTGAAGAAGCCACAACATCTGTCCCAGAGTCAAGGGTTGTCTCTGGCTGCACTGTAAATACCTCGATTTTACTATACGTATGACATCTGTCATTCCACAGAATAGTGACATTTCTTGTCCATTCACAAGGAGATTTAGGTCCATTTTTTAAATTATTCTCTACTTTCAGCATATAGGGCATGTCCACGACAGTTGACAGTTGACAATACCCCTGAGGAAAAACAATAAACTTAAACACGATCAATAATTATCAAACAACTATTAACCTATATTATATATTATTAAATAAGCAAGCTCAACAATTAAAATAACTTTGAAAAAACACCTAACAAAACCAACTAAACTCAAACATAAATCAGCATAACCTCACTATTAAGTACCACGTGCTCTGAACGCTTTGTTTATTGTTTTTCCTCAGGACTGTTGTCAAAATAGTTTGTGACATCGCGTCGACATGCCATATACAATAAACGAATAAACCATAATTAATAGAGGAAAACAAAAGATCAACATAATTTTTGGTTATGTACGGTTTAAAACCACAGAAATACAGCAAATACTTCTGGTAATATGCAAAAGCAATGGGCCACTGTCTCCCCTCATAGTGGTTACGAAATACTTGAACGTCCCCTATATGTGGTATACCAAGAAAAGATCGCATATTAATTTTTCATAATGTTATCTCTTCACTGATTGACTCACTTTTACCAACTGAACTTAATGTGAGCATTTTTACGCTTGCACATCACTCAGTGAAGCAGCTTCTGCATGTTCTAAATATTTTCATCCCTGATAGGTATACTATCTATAAGAGCTAAAATCAACCTGGATATAATCTAGAACGAGTTTTAATTGCTTTCCACTGTCTACTCTCCACAATAAATGGGTCAAATCTTTCACTAAAAGTGTATTCATATTCTCAAAATATTAATATTGTAGGAAACTTTGTAATTTCAGACAGTAAAACAGCCTACATGTCGCTATAAAAATGTACTCATCTGTTAAAGAGGGTAAACGAAGGGTGTGATATTACTTATACTTATTAAAACCAGTGAAGCAACTTTTAATCTACAATTCTCTGTGGGGAGTTGGCAGACGCTTTATATTTAATATTCACACTTTTTTTTGTTTCGCAAGAAGCATGGTCGCTTTTTGAAAACAACTCTTAAATTATTCATATTTTCCAGAAGGATTTTAAAAACGGGAGATAATTGAGCTCTCGCTTTTTTATGTAAAGAGCTTCCTAATTAGTGATTTTATCAATTTTAACATTTTTATTATGGTTCAAGAAACTGTGAGGGTCTATGTAGACTCGATTATTTTTTTATATCCTTTAAATAAATATATCAACAGCAATTTATTTCATATTTAACATTATACAGTCCCAAAAAATGTTTCTTTTGCTTGCTAACGTCGGCATAATAACCTTCTAATGCCGCTTTTCGTTTAATGACATAATCATAGTTTCCTTTTTCAATATATCCTATCACTTTTGTCTTGCTCTGTTCGACACTAATGAAAGTCGCCCTGAGGATAAACAATTATTTTCATCAATATATTACAGCAATATTGGAAAGGAAGGTAGTAGATAATCGCCTAACAATATCCTATTTAAGTATACCCAAAGTCAAAAAGCAGCCAAAAAATTGCGTCTTGGCTGTAGTATGAAATATAAAATAAGTTTCGTTTTGGATGAGACCACAAAGCACGTTGGCACAAAGGTCAGTGTGGCCAACTGACATCTGACATAACTATTGACAGATAACAGAATTATTGGCCTCCGATGAGATGAGAATTTAGCCAAAATGTTATTTTAAATTTAGATTTATGCTCCGAGGTGTGTACATTGTTTCAATAAAACAATGTGGATGCTCGCAATGATAAAAAACCTACAAAAATCTTATGAATTGAATGGTAGACATTAACTGTCAATCTTGTCATAAAAAAACACTTTTTGTTGGCCATACTGACCCTAAACTGAGCTCATCTATTAAAACAACGCCGAAAAAAGGTCTAAATGGACTCTAACTCTTTGCAAAGAACGCTTGTGAACGTGGACTTGCCCCATATATCACTTTTTACCAAAACATCGAAACACATTCAAAGCTAGTTACATAATCTAGTTAGTTACAGCGCTAAAGAGTGTACAAGGCCAGTAATCACGTTAAACTTTATCACGATTACAAAAGTCCTGCTGATTATAAAGTCGTAAATGAATTAAATCAGTTTAAATTAATAATATGCGAAGATTAAACTCATGTTTATTAATGTACAATCAGAGGTAATTGTTTCAGGAAAGTGGAGAGTGCTCGGGGCCAGACGAAATCATAAATAATGTGATTTCAACAAGTATTTTCGATTTTACTTTTATGTTAGGGATACAATAATATACTTTTTTTGACAAAAATTGCTTCTCTAGCCAACTGAGAAGTTTAAAATTCGCGCTCTACCGAAAATGACAGATGACATAACGAGTACGCTCGTAATATATCGAAAACTGACAGTGTACTTGTCAGTTAGACGACGGGGTAAGGGTAAGGCATTTATAAGACTCTCACCTTATTCCGCTCGGGGCAAAGCCATACGCGAAATAATTTTGGTGCTCGGACAATAATAATAGTCTTTACCATCTTGGTGTATAATACATTGTTTCTGGCAACCCGTAATACGGGCCCAGATGTCTTGTACGTTTTCACACTATAAATAAGAATAGACTTTACTTAAAATTTTTGCATTGTCAATATTTTTCATAATTTTAACAATCCTAAGCTGAAAAACTACGTACAAAATTTCACTGTACGGCTCAATATAATTGTCGTGAAATGTTTTTGTAATATAACACTAAGGAAATGAAAACCAAGAGTTATTTGTACAAAATAATCAATTTCTATATTACGTTTTATTATATCTAAAAGATCTTTTATACTATCCTCGACATTTATGTCTATATAAAGTAAAAATGGATTAAATCAATTAGATATTTCCACTTTTATAACCCAGCAAATATCAATATTGATAAAAATTTATTAGCATTAATGTGAATGATATCAGCGGGAGTTGGTTTTGATAAAATAGAATACGGTTTGTTTACCTCATTCACTTTATAAAATAATATCCTTTATGGTAGATATAAAATATATATCAATATTCAATTATTTATGTTACAGCTCAATTGTATTACATTTTTATACAATGTGGTGTTAAACTTAACAAAAATATGATCCATTATTTTTAATGTTCTTATGTGTGACGTACATACCCTAAAAGAGAAGTTAGCCACATAAGGGTTGACATAGAACGTGAATATGTTATTATAGTTTTACAAACTTCAAATTCGAATGGCCTTTTTGTTACTGGCTATCCATCAAGCCTGGCGCAAACCCTTGTGAAATGTTCTCACCACAAAACGAGAAGAGTCTTAGATCTTTGTTAAACCCCAATCCTTCTCAATTAAGATCAATTTGAAGAGAATGGGCTAGTACCCCGACGCACTGCAAAGTGCACTCTTCAAAAATTACAATAATACAATACCGCTGGCTGGATGTCCTACAGGATAGGAGGTCATTGTAACTTATAAGAAGAAGAAGAAGTTTATAAAACATATATTAGGAAAGTGGCTAACTAACATTAGGGGGCGCGGCAGTATTTGCAGTATTTTCGACATTTTTTGGTTAGGAAGTATTGTGATGCATAATAATTAAATTTGAAGCATCGGGTAGCAATATTTAAATCCACATATAAAAATATTGAATTAAAAAAGCTCGTCGTAGTTTTGTTAAGTTAAACATCTCATTCTGGTACTTTTAATATCACAATGAACGTATTGAATGTTTGGTTATTTCTTCATTTTGCTATAAAACACTCGTTTTACACATCACATTACAGACAAGACCGATTCACTATCTTTAACGATATTTTAAACGTTAGTGAAATGCTTTTCCTTTTCCTCCAATTTTCATTTCTTTTACTAAAAGCTTTTTATCTTACACGTGTAAAAAAGAATGCATTTTTTTAACTGTATAAATGAATTGCGAAAAGCCGGGTGTGTGCAGTTTCAATTTACATCGCTTTCTTCTTTTTTTTAGCTCATGGAATGGACTCGTCCGATAGGTTTATTCATAAACAATATGTATTTATGTGGTCTTTAATAGAGGAGTTCAGTCTAAGGTCAGTGTGGCCAACAAAAAGTGGTTTTTCTGACAAGAATGACAGTTAATGTCTACCCCTTAAAACATAACATTTTTGGATGTTTTTTACCATTGCCCCGCCCCGAAGCGTAAATCTTGGAATTTAAAATGATAAAATAAAATAAAATGTTTAGCTGAATACACAGCACATCGGTGGCCAAAAATTTCAGGAACTCTTGGCATGTCACCATTTCATTTCTGTTATCTGTCACTAGTTATGTCAGATGTCAGTTATATGTTAAATTCCAAGATTTACGCTTCGGGGGTGTATTCATTATTTTAATAAAGCAATATAGATGTTCGCAATGATAAAAAACATGCAAAAATCTTATGTTTTTTAACTGTCATTCTTGTCAGAAAAACCACTTTTTGTTGGCCACACTGACCTTAGACTGAACTCCTCTATTTACATCGTATTCTTCTTTTTTTAGTTCATGGAATGGACTCGTCCGCTAAGCTTATTCATAAACAATATGTATTTATGTGGTATAAATATTTTATTTTATCTATATCAACATTAATATTACGACTAAAATATTCAAAATTCAAAAACCTACTAAATATAGTATAGAAAATGTCAGTCGAGTTGAATTTTACTTCACTACGGCATAATATACGCCGGAAAATTATGTATTGGCAATATAGGAATACATCCAAGATGTTACTAAAGATATCGACCAAAGACTCAATGGAAGAATGATGTACGTACATACTGAAAAGGATGAATACCAAACAAATGTTAATATTTATTTGTATCCTCTTTTCGAGTTTTTTTTTCAATGAACGTATGGGAGTTGCATCGTCTTTCTGTAATCCTGCCTTGAACAATGAGATTATGTAAAATAGGTGGATCCGAAAAGCAAAACAGGCAAATCTGAAATACGGAATTTATAAAAAAAATTGACATCACAGAAATTTCCAAAAGAGGTTGGTTGATGGTAAAATAATAAGTAATAAAGTAGATTAGAATACAGGGTGTTTGTATGTACAGTTACACATACCATAACCATAATATTTTTCTGAGTATATCATTAATGAAACGAGATTAAAATGTACTTATTTGCTAGCTAGACATCAGCATTCATTACACGATATAATCTTCTTTTAACTTAACGAGATTGAATGCAATTGTATAATTAACGTACATAAATTACCTACTATGCTGTGCTTAAAGCGTTCTTCAATGTGAAGCTGTCCGTTTTCTCCGAAACAAAAGACTTAATTTCACGAAACCACCACAATAATACCTTCTAAATGTAATGTAATGTCAATAGTTACAATTATCCCGAGGATGTCCATTTTAACATTTGCCGGTGAAATTTTGTTTGAGATGTGGGTATTTATACCGAGTGCGCTCTATAAATATTTAAATATGTACCAGGGTTGTTATTGGACGGACCCTGAATATACCGGATGTCCCAAGTTTTCGTATACAAGAAATATCTCGCTTATTTGATGAGATAATTAATAAATAAAAAAAACTGCATTGAATGGCATTAAAGTACCTTCCTGAATGGCTTATAAAAAATGTTTTACATTTGACAGCCCTGTGGTAACTACCCATCACTTTTTATTTTCAAATGGCACATCAATATTTCATGAAGTATAAGTTTCAACTAAAATACCTCTGATGTAATTCAAAAAACGAGCAAAAAATTACGGCAAGTGTTCAAAATTATTTCCCGCAGAATTCTTGCAAGCCGCAAAAGGTGTTAAAAGTGTTGTTGTGCCCCTTCTGAATCATAGCTGGTGTAACGCTAAGAGATGCTTCCCGAATGCGTTCTTTAAGATCCTCTAAATCATAAAATACGTCAACCTAGAATTGTAACTCTTGCGTTGTCAGCAGTGACTACTGTTTCAAAAGCTATCCGAAGTTTGGCCGATGGAACTATAATTTTCAGCGGGAATTTTAAATATCAAATTGAGGGAGAACTTTATCTTTTTTAAAAAGAAATTGACTTTACCAAAATAACACAAAATGCAGCTGTTTATTAAAAAATATAAATCGTGACTGATAGTACGTGTATACAAGTACACGATTGATATGTTAGTGTTATGCCGGCTAAAAATCAGAAATTAGACATTCGGGTCTTTCAAAATTTCTTGGACAAGTGATTATTGTTTTTGTACACCAAAGATATAGAGATTAGAGTAGGGTCCCCGCCAATGCGTAAACAAATCTACTATTTTTTGTATATCTCCGGTATTTTGTAAATAATCCTTTCGTATGCTCCGAGATTTTGTCCGTCTCCATTTACATTTCCATTGTTTGAGTATGTAAATTATACCACAGTTAACAGCTAGTTTAGGAGAAAATGCGGCTTTGAATAGCAGAGATTTTGTCTAGTTAACCCCCAACAATTGCTTCATTGTTGGTTTCGTGAAATTGGTACATTCTCATAGTAGACGATTAGAGAATAATTTTGCGAAATACGAAATAGCTTAATTTATACCTAGATATGTCTATAGTCAAATGCAGTCTTATCATGCGGGTCATACGATTCAACAAAGACATTCTTATCGTTTTTGTTTTCTTTTATTGCGTTGGTGGATATTAAGGTCTTTAAAACACGTGCGATTTTTCGAGCACGACGGCGAAGCTTGAGTGCTCGAAATAGAGCAAGTGTTTTAGAGAACAGCTATCCACGAATACTTTACGTTATTTTTTTTATTGGTGCACTTTGAAATTATAAATCATAGAGAAATCTTTTATTTTGTCTATTTCTACTACTACTACTACTATGGCATCTATTACTACAATAACAACAAGACATGGAAATCACATGGAAATAAGAACTAATAACGTAAAATGGTTGAATTGCGTTGTCATGGAAATGAGGTAAACATAAACTAATTTGCATTTTAATGGAAGTTAATATCTCAAATAATACCAACTGTACTTTCCATTTTCATTTATAAAATTGAAATTGTTAAAAATTTTGTCTCTCATTTTTTGGGAATCAAACCACAATAATGTTTTTTATTTTTTATTTCGACTTTTCGGTAGCGTTCCAGCTACTGTTGTCAAGATTAACTAGTAATAAAAGTAATAAGAGAAAAAATAATAAGTAATGCCACAAGGAACTTACATAAGATTATTAAAAATTGTTCGAATGAAGGTTTTGACGTTACAAAGTACTCCTGTCAGATCAATAATAAAATAATTGTCATTCTTAGACTTCATTTCTCGAGTTGTTCATGTTGCCATGGTAACGCGCGTGTTTTAAAGTTCGATTTAAACACGCTGAGGCGTGCTTTAAATAGATAAAATGGTACCGAAATAAAAAAAATTGAACTTAATCTGATAGATTATTTTGAGAATGAATGAAAAATTAGAAACTGTCGGAAAACTGTTGGTCAGTAGATGGGCTAAGAGAGTTCAACGATCACTATAGGGAAAACAGTGTGAGAGAGTCATGGAGGCAATGTGTACCATTTTTGACCGATGCAGAAAGAAAGTTTCGAGGATTTTGTGATTATCGGAGTAAGAACAGCCCTACCGGGCTTTTCCCGTTGTTTTTTGATGTTTAGTTGTGCAACTGCGCAATATCCTGTTGTCAATTTTGCCGAAATCGTATCTTTTCTTATTTGGTTCGGATCTTATGACTGGTATAAAGTCAACCACAGTGTCTATTGTATTTGAAGATTTCTGCAAATCTACTATAAAATTTGCAATCACTGGCCCTTTGTAATTACTTATTGGTAGAGATTTGGGCAAGCAATTTTCCGGAATTTGCATGCTCAAGCAAAAAAAATGGTACTTAATCTGATAGATTATTTCGAGAATGAATGAAAAAGTGGAAATTCGTCAACCAGTGTGCAGGAAACCTAACCTAACCATCATTATTTTCTCCGGATATATTTGTAACCTCACATTTTGGTAACCTCTGTGTCTTATGATTTGATACATATGGTTAGTGACCTTTAAACCCACACGATAAAAGCGCTTTTGACTATCAACAATTATATAAAAGTATTAGTAAGATGAAACAAATATAAACACATGCTGAGTCATGGGGAACTTTACAACTTCTACCATATGTAGAGTCCCTCAGGGAAATTGTCAACTGAAATATAAGTGTTCTTCAAACTGGAACGTAACGTCAGAAAACCCGTCTACCTCCTGAGTTAGAAATGTTAATTAACTGGTTGCATTTTGAAGCTCAATATTTCTGCCACTGAATCAAAGTTAATGACGTTCAAGATTAATTTAAAATCGTCGAAAATGAAAACAAAATATCTTAGAAATTTCGCGCAAATGAATATTTAAATTGGAAATTAAATAACCTGGAAGTTTCTATTACGTTTGATTATGTTTGATAAACGAAAATCAATTTACAGGAAATCTAGGAATCGCAAGTAAATGTACTTTTAATAATATATACAGCATTGGGTGATATTTTTCTAAATTTGAATACTATTCATATTATATTTTCACCATATAATCAATAGTTACGGCACATAACATCATGCCGATCCGATTCTTCACTCTTCTTTTTTATTATTATCCTATTCGACAGCTCTTTGTGATGGTCTGCAATCAATTCGGCCGAACCTATACAGCTCTTATTCCCACAGAGATTATGTTGTTTTATTTATGAAAAAACAGAGTGCTACCATAATATAACTTTACACTAGCATAGTTTTAAGATAAAACATTTTAATAAATAGCAAAGACTAAAACTTTATCTATCTATTTATAGAAAGAGCTTTTAATAAGTTTCAAAATCACTCATAAAAGTACAAAACACTAAAAGAAGATCTTTGAAATAGAAGTAGCCTTCAAGCAAACAATTATCCAGCCATGTTTAAACATAACATAATTAATGTTTACTTGTGAATAATTTCAGTCGTATATTAATAAGAATATCCAGCTGTAATAAATATTTACGAAAGGGGTACTTTAATAGGCCAGTATTTGTTGAATTTGAAAAGACATATTTGCCATCGTATACTTCGTTTCAAGATATTTCGTTTTGACTAGGGATACCGTGTTTGATTTAAGACCAAAGCTAACAAGAGATATCCTTCCCAGGAAGGTGGACAGGTCACTAGGAGACATCTCCTTTATATCGGCAGGTATAGGCCAAGACTCACCGAACACACTCTCTCTTATTGACGATAACTCCGGACACTCGCATAAGACATGCCTGACAGTTTCATTTTCCTGGTCACACATCCTGCATAGATGTGTGTCCACTAGCTCCATAGTATGGAGGTGTTTCCTTAGTTGACAGTGACCAGTCAGAAATCCTACTATTAAACGTAGGTTTACCAAATATTTCTTCGGCGCCAGCTTCCCAGGGTCGCCCAGGGTGATCCTGGCAAGACTACATCCTTTGATTCCATCCCATCTCTCCAATAATTGAGCGTGGGTGTAACGTTTGGCTAGTTCCACAATTGTCGAAGTCGTTAGGCCGTAGGTGTCACTGGGTTCTAAAATTTTTAGTCCAGCTGCTTCACTGAATAATGAATCGGCAACGCGATTACCTTTACTCCTGTCGTGCCCTTTAACCCACCTCAGGATAATATTGTTATCTGCCGAGGCGTTAGCTAAATCTTGGTGGCACTCTAGTTCTAGCCCCGATATAACACGTTGTTGGTTCAAGGCTAATAGGGCTTGTCTACTATCAGTGCAGATTGTTATGTTTTCGCCAAAAATTTCATTTTCTGGTTAGTTCTTTTGTGGCAATTGAGATACCAGCCAGTTCTATTTGAACCATGCTTATTTCCCACTTAATCCTTAGGCTTAGTGCTGTCGAGTAAAGCCTGAAGATATACTATTAAATTATTGTAAAATATTTCGTCAATTTTGAGTACAACTCTGTAATATCCGATAAACTTCTGGTTGTTAAAGGATTATTGCATTCCAATACTATATGTACGTTTTGAACCAAAATGTAATATAGGTACCTATTACTGTTGAAAATTCGGCAAATGCAAATTGATTTTGACAGATCCGTGAGTGATGGATATCCAGTGTAATGAAAAAGTCAATAATTAACAAAGTTTTAACAAAGAGACTAATATTTTTGATGTCAAATATGACTGTGGCAATAAAAAAGTACATAAAACCAAAGATTGTTTTTTTTTAAATTTATTCTCTCAAAATATTTCTCGCCCACCTTCATGAAAGACAAAATTTCCACAACAATATAAAGATTGATGATACAATTCTAAATCCTGTTTTTTTCTTCCAAAGATCTTGGCTCTTGTTTCTAGCGAATCTCCCTATATATATATTCTCACGAGAACAAAAGATTTCCAACCAAACAAAGCCAATAAATTATGTCAACACCAATCGTAACAATGGCAAAACCAATCAAAGAAACCCGACAAACCTTCCCGAAAGTGCGTCTTTGTTGTGAATTACGAGAAGTTCGTTAGCAACGTTTATATACACCTGTGTGTTTTAGTATTAGCGAACAAGTCAATTCTCAAATCTGATATAACTAATGTATATAGCTTGTGATACGTAAGACGTGAGTGATTTCAAAATGGCATCAAGTCGATTTGAAGTTTGTGTCTGAGGTTTATTTATAACGCGATGATTCAGGAAGCGTTTCAAGTGAACAGATAAATATCCAAGTCTTAATATACTAATCGTAACGACTTATGCATTCATTTGATATCAACAGGTTGTAGTCACCCAGAAGAGTCTTTGATTGTATAAGCCCTACTAGATCTTTCCAATGGTCAGATCTTCTCTTTTTCTCGGCTCTACCTATTTCTTCCAATATTACATTGGAGCTGATTCCGCAAAAGGGTTCAGGCCCCCAGAAAGGTATTTCAGTTCCCCTCTTTGCTAGTTCATCTGCTATTTCATTTACTTCTATTCCATTGTGTCCTGAAATCCATAGTAAGGTGACTATATTGTTCTCGCCTAGTTCATTGAGTTTGTCTAGGTATTCCCATACCAAATTGGAACTGATTACACAAGAGCTCAGTGCTTTAACGGCTGCTTGACTATCCGACATTATGATAATCCTTTGTCTTCTTTATCCTTTATCAATATTGAACTGGACGCACTTTCTTATGGCGTGGATTTCCGCTTGAAAGATACTTGGGGGTTCTACCCAAGCTTTCAGAGTGTTTGGTTCCTGGCCCGAACACTCCTATCCCAGTTCCTTCTATTGCTTTTGAGCCGTCTGTGTACCATTGAATGGCATTCTTTCCAAGTCTGGTAATGGTATTTGGATCCCATTCCTTCTTGTTGCTTAATTCCGTAACAAATTTCTTTGAAAAGTTATACTTTTTAATCATACCGTCTTGTGGCATGTCCCAGGATGTCTAAGAAGTGAGGAGGTGGTTTTTTTAATGATTCCCTCTTTCTGCAACGCTTTCCACCACCATATGTAGAGGGGTGAGGTTGAGAATCACTTCCATGGCTGCCGTTGGGCATGTTCTCATTGCTCCTGTAATGCATATACAGGCTAGTCTTTGAATTTTGGAGAGGTTTTCTCTCGTCGTTCTACTACTCCACGCAATGGCTCCATAAGTGATGATTGGTCTCACTACGACAGTTTACATCCACTTAGGATTTTTGGGTTACAGCCCCAGTTTCTTCCTGCCAGATTCCTGCACACCATTAGAGCCTGATGTTACTATTCGTCCAGTGTTAAAACGAAAGCGCAAGCGCAAAACGCTGTCAAATATGTCATGTCAATGGAAGCTTCCAATAGTTCATTCAGTATTACCACCACAAAATTTTCGTGTCTGAAAATATAAATAGCACTTTACTGTTATAGAAATACCAATTTTTTTCTTCCAATCTAAATTTCGCTGAGATATTAGCTTTAAGAAACTTTCCAATTACTATTCTAATCTAGTTAAAGCAAAGTTATTTAATTTGTTTTGTTACTGAATACAATTTCGCACAAAATACATATAAGTTTTGATTCATCAAATCTACATTTCCATCCGGCAGGTTAAGCCCGAGATTAAGGGCTTACCGAGCTATTCGCTAGCCTGTATCTGATGAGCTTTTCAACCTATACTTTGATGCGAAGTTATATAATATTAAATCAGGGTCGTTGGCTTCAACAATACTGTATTTAGTCGCCATTTTAGTTACAAAATTTTTTGTTTGGTTGGCTCTAGTCACAGAATTAGTATTAAGTTCTGTGGTTCTAGACAGAAACAGAAACAAACAGTAATAGGGCAGGTCCACGTGACGTTACGTACTGATGAATCTGATGATAAACAATTAAATTGTTTTGATTTAGTGCTTTTTTAGACGTTTTTTTTATTGCTTAGGTATTTTACAAGCTATATATGACTGTTTGTAGTCATAAGGATCATTAAATCAATACAAAATAACCTAATTACAAACCTTAAATCTAAACAAATAATTGTTTTTCCTCAGAGCTATTGTCAACTGTCAGTTGGCGATAGAGATGGGCTTGTGAATGTGTAACGAAGTAGATGAAACAGGTATTTTGTTTAATGTATTTGTTACCGAAATTTTGACACATAAATGTTTAATTGGCTAATATATCTTTATAAAAGAGGCACTGGATCAATCGTTCAAAAATACATTAAACATTTTTGTGACTATAAGAAATTTCAGCTATTAATTCAACATGTTTTAGGGAGTCGGTATTTCTTCTACAATACAACCAATTTAAACTTCGTCAGATTCTCTTATTAACAATCTGAAACTTGTGCTTTTAGAAGATTAAACTACGATGAAGGTGATTTATTAGTGGGTACATCAACAATATACCCCTAAGTGATCAGCGTGTTCTTGTAAATTCTAAAGTAATCCGGGCTTATAGATTAAAGACTGTGACAGCAGGTTAAAGGTTATAGCTGAAAACACTTTTTCAATCATTAGTGAGATAGCAAATTTGAGTTTTTACTTCATGATTTTTCTTGTGCCAATCAAACGATTGCTCAATAAATCTTTTTGTCCCAGTGTTCTTGTTATATTACATGCATACAATATCCCAGTGAATTATGGTATAAATCATTCATTAGTTTACCAAATACTTGTATTTCGTAATACTACCATACTACCATCCTAGCGCTTCTGTTTATAACTATAATAATATTTAATAACTTTCGGAACTTTAGTTCTTTACGTCAGGTTATGTTTGAGCGACCGGGGGTCGCGACGCAAAAGATCTGACCGTTACGTTACGTTACGTTATGCTACGTTGCTTCGTTATGTGCCTTGCTTGCGTGCGTGTGCTCTCTCTCCTGAGTCTCTCTCTCGTTTACGAAGCAGCGGTTCATATGCTTCGGCCGGGAATCAAACCCGGGCTGCCCGCGTGGAAGGCGAGCATTCTACCACTGAACCACCGATGCTATATTGAATCGGATAAATTTTTACTATTATTTCCATAGTTTTTTTTGAGCGATTGATCTTTTTTGTTTATTTACAGCATCGGTTGTCATGACGGTAGGTTGTGTTTACTGGTTTCTAAGTTTAACACGTCGGTAAGTGATTTACTTACCGTTCAGACGTCGAAAAGTAATAAATAGCATAAAAACAATTTCACCAAAAAGCAAAATATATTTTAAACTGATCGAGAAGTATAAATGTCACTTTTGACATTTCGTTCATTTCGAAGAAATTTAAATTACTTTATTCGGAATTTATTTCAATACGATCGCGCAAAAAATGGTATAAGCATCTCGAACGTTAAGTGTAATTACAACGTTTGCATGTAGATTCCTCTCGTAAAATTGGACAAAATGATATGAGGATTAAGGGGTCTAGCACATTTACTTTTCGAAATACAGGGTATTGAAATTTTGAAAACTTGAATGTATTAATTCGATAACTTTAAAATGGATGGATTAATTGATTTGACATTTGGCAGGTTGTTTTTAAATGTAAAAGGGCATATTTTGATAGAAATAGTAGTTTGTGCAACTAGTGTGGATATGATGGCCATATCGCACGAGGACGAAGTTTGAGCACGACGCCGTACGCGAAGTGCTCAATCGTTCAAGTGCGATATGGACAATCCACACGAGTCGAACAGCATATTTTTCCTACGACCCACTTAAGAAAAAATCTAGAAAATAAAAATTACTATAAACTGTAATATAACTTCAAATTGAAAATTTAACAATTCAATTTTATGTTTCCACTAATTTTTTTGTGGTAAACGTACAGTTCTTGAATGTCCAATTTGTATAATGCTACGGCTTCCCTTTTTAAATATACGATGCTGTTATAAGTAGATGTTGCCAGTCGGACTCCCTCATGAAGGGTACCGTACCATTATCTATAATAATGAATATTCTGCTAAATATTTCAAACGTCTACCTGTTGTCGTTATTAATATCAAGCAGAATAATTATTTAAAAATAAAATGAACAATAAAAAAAAACTTCTTCACGAGGAATCGATCCCGGGTCTACCGCGTGAGAGTCTGGTTTGCTTACTACTCGACCACCGAGGCATATGCAAACCGTTTATCTATAACGTCAGATGTATTACATAATTTTTGCTTAAAAGGAACTAAAGTTCATACCGTGTGTCCCGCGACACGTTCTACCCTTTTTTAAGATAATTAAAGCATCTGAGTGTACAGTGTTCGAACTTTAATTTTTATCTACTATTAACAAACATTAATTTATGAATTTAATAATAAATACCTCGTACAATTTTAAAAATCGCCAAAAATACATGAGATGAGCTAACAAAATGAAGTAAATAAAATCTTTGACAAATTGCAGTGCAACTCCGCGTTGTTTTGTATGACAGTTCAGATAAGTTATGGAAAAAATATAATATTTCTCTTTCCTGTATTGTAAACAACGCACTTTGACATAGTTTTGAAGGACATAAGTAACAATTAACAAAAAAGAACCGTTACTCACCAGCCAGGTCTGCTTGCCTCAAATACTCACACAAAAATTGGTGCCAGCTCTTGAACTAATAATTAATTTTAGCTTTGTTTTTTGTACATCCATGATTATTATCAAAATACCTGTCTCGCAACTTTTATTGCACGAAATTTAACTGGTGTTTTTGTAGGTGTAATAAATGTTTTGTTTTTGTTCTTTGCTAGCCAGCTCTAAAAACTCGACCTTTTAATATTATTTACATACATAAACCTTTCATCCCCTGTTGTTCTATCTCGCGAATATACGTAGATATAAATTGCTTCTAATTGTGAAATTTTAATTACAATGCAAGAAAAGGAAATATAAAAGGAAAACAAATAAATAATTGTTAATATAGCGGGTATATAACTAAAGAGCGTTGGAGGAATCTAGAAAACCATTCATAGTACATATTTTTGAATTATGTTTAAGAAAACTCATAGGTAACTAACAGTAAAATCATTCATTAATGATCCTTATTAATAAAAGATTTTAGTATATGCAACCAGACATACAGTAATATTGAAAAAAAAAACCGTAAAACTGATATCTCTGATTTTATTTCCCTTTTTTAGAAGTCGTTAAAAGCACAATTTAGACAAATATTTTCAATTGTGTGTCCATTAGACTAAAAGCAATTCTATTTCCAATCAAATTACTCGATTTATTTTTTTATTTGTTGGCGTTAGGTTCAGAAAATCAACTCACCTGTTAGTTTTCTCTGATTTCGAGTGTTTTTATAGAGCTTTACTGTGCATTTTCTAATAGAAAGAAAGAAAATTGTAACTAATCCCATAATGTGAAATTAATTCGAGCTAAAAGCATCACACATTTCAAGTGACAATTTTTATACTGATAAAGATAATATTGGACAAATTTGTGGGTATACTTGACGTAATAGATATTGTGCGAACTTACAGTTGTCGGCTTTTTGTTCGACTGTAATTCGATACGATACCGCCATATATAGTCCGCAATATAACTTGAAGGGGATATACGATTAGATAGCTGCATTAAAAATATTACGTCCACTATACCTACGTTGTACTTTGATAATAAATAAATACTCTGCCTTATGTATAAGTTTAGTTTCTCGCATTTTCAATACATTTTATTTCCAAAAAATACGTTCTACACAAAAAAGTTTCGCATTTAAATACATTTTATTGTAGGATAATAGGATAATAGAGGCTCCTAAAATCAGTCACAGAACATTCAACTCTTTACTTTGTACTGCGGCATAATAATAATTTTTTTTGAATAACAATTTAATAAGTTTTTAATGCCGCTCGTGCGATCCTAAATGCAAATAAGTATTTGAGTTCCGTGTCGGTACAATATGTACGCCATTGGGATTAGAAATCTCCCTCATCACAATGGTGAAGTAAGAGATGAAGTGTCCAGACAATATCATGAGTCAAAACTGAAGTTTTTGATGCATAGTCCAGTAAATGAAGGGAGAAAGCTCCTGAAAAGTCCCTGAAGACTTCTCTTTGGGCTCAATTTGTAGATCACGGCAGGTGTTTTTAAAAGAGAAAATACTTAACGCGATTGAGTTTACGGAAGAGGGGAAAATGGCCTCCAAAACCCTGGAGAACGGGTTTCTCGCTAATATCTGGTTCAATATGCGAATTACAGAATAAAAACAATAAAAAATGAAGATTGTCCTATTATCTACAGAAATGGTTCCTATAACTTTTTTCAAAAATTCGATAGTTATCGATATAATGAGACCTAAAAGTCTCCTCATTTCAGCTGCTGCTCTGCCTGTAGGAATTCTGCTGTCTATGCAGAGGGCGGACGAATTGTTCCATAACTCGGCAAAAAATTGATATTTCCCAATGATTCAAAATTCATCGCAATGCGAGACCCGTAGCTCCATGTGACTTGCAGCTCGTCCGTATTCGACAAAAATATTTTAAAAAGCGGTCAAAGTTTTTTCTACAAGATTTTGAGACTATTTCATTAATTTGTTCATATTAAAAAAATAGTCTTTTATCCTATTTTTTTTAATAATGGAACCTTAG
>CAJUYH010005242.1:0-24002 GCA_910591685.1 Galerucella tenella
ACGTATGTTGAGAAAGCTCTTCCGATCTTTCTCAACATACGTGTCGGTTAGATTTGCCGCATTTACTGCTAGTCAAATCTTCGTATTATTCCTTTTAAGTTGGCCAGGCCAAATGTTATGCGATCACAGTACACAAATCAGTGAATATGTGTATGTAAAAATTTTATATTACTCATCAATACAAAATTTTTTGAATATATTAGTGATTGAGTCAATGTGTGACAAATATAGACATGATTCGGGATGGTATCGAACTTCGCTGAGAACGAGAAAATTTTTCACAGTGATGACAATGCGAAGCCGTGTAGCTTCTGAATTGACAGCTGGAAAGTTTTTTATTCTAAATTTGGCCAATTTCAGCTCGGTAATTGAATTATTTTTGGATAAAAATTTTCCCAATGAAAATTACATTTAAAATAAACTTTTAGGTGGTTCGAACTTCAATGTCATATATAACTGTTCTTCTATCAATGAAATGAATATCGCATATAATATATCATCGACCTATTTTATAAAAACACTTGGGGATTATTTTATTTAATGTATACATGCTATTCATTACCAAATCATCACATATGTATATTGGAGTGGAACAATGATTATAATGCAAGAAATCGGTGTTCTAATTTTACTTTTGTCTGCTTATCATGTATTTTTGAATGGGAAACATGTAATTATATCATGACAAATCTATATTTAAAAAATACTTTTGACCTTTTATTTAATTTGGTTTTTACTTTATTCCAATTTAAGTCACATACTTTTATAGAAATAAGTCGCAGGTCAATATTATTACACTTCTCGATGTCACGTAATAATAGCAATAACGATAAGCATCCAAGTTGATAATATTTGGCATCATGCGACTAAAAATGGTCGCAAAAGGGAATCCATAATTATTTGCAAAGTATAGCGTGGGTAAATATGAAACGGCTTCAAAAGATATCTGCAGCCGAACATTCTACTAAAGATATTGTGCTTTTGATGTACAAATATATAGTTACAATATTCACAGAGGCCCTTAACTTATAAAGGAATAAATGATTCAGAGAACTTTCTCGAGGGTTGGAAGCACCACGAAAATCAATTTCGTTATTGCATTACGTCTACGATAACATTGACACAGGCTATACAGAATGGACACTACACCGGATCGTTTATTACGAATAAATCGACTACTTTTAACATCTATTGGACTATGGCCATATCAAAAACGCACAAATAAGATTATTTGGTTGATATTTGCAATTTTTTTGCTGGGTACACAAGGATATTTGCAAGTATTGGAATTTAATAATATACTGATATTTTACAATCATTTTTTGTCCATATTTAAATGAGTTAATAAGGAAATATAATTGAATTGTTTTGAAGACTGGTGGAATGATTGCAGCATGGTGTGATCCTCCAATTTTCATAGAATCGATAGCACCAGTTTTACTCAGCCTCATGTGTCTTGTTAAATTTATAAATTTTTTATACAATGCCGATAAGGTTTGTAATAAAGCAATCATGCAATTAGTTTTGGTGATACATTCATATTAAATTGAAAAATTCGAATGCAGATGAAGCTACTATTGGACATGCTACAGTCAGATTGGACAACATCGCAGGATGAGGGTGAATTGAAAATTTTATGCCATTGGGCAAATGATAGTCGAAAAAATACCATTATGTATGCAGGTATATAGAATAATTTATCATCGTCAAATTATGAAGAATTTATAGCACTGCAGCCCAATACAATTGATGAAATAATTTATATTTTTAGTTATCGTTTATGGATCTATATGTCTATTTATGATGGGACCATTAGTACCACTTGCAATTAAAATTATTCCTGACAATTTACTGCCAGTCAGTGCCAATTTATCAATGAATAAACCACTCCTGTATCACGTTGAATACTTACTTGATATGGATAAATACTACTTCCCAGCTGTGATAAATTCATATTTCGGTACACTAACGTACGTCACTGTTGTTGTTGCAATCGATTCTATGTTTATGGTTTATGTGCAACATGCCTGTGCCGTATTTGAAATTATTGGGTGCGAAAATTGGTGGAAACAGTTTCAATTAATTATATACCAATGGCAATATGCAATTTTTATAATTTGGATAATAATTGTATTATCACTATTAGGTATCGCTTGGAGCATTTGGTGAATACTGACGAGATCATTATCAATATTAATCCCAACATAGAATTGGATAAACCATATCGACGAATTATTGAATGTATAATCAAGCACAACCGAATTCTCGAGTGAGTGCACAAAATTATTTTTAATTTTCAAACAATGAAAAAATACAGAAGAGAAAAAAATATTATGCATGAATAACTTTTATTGCTGCAGATACACACAACTGATTGAATCTGCCAATTCTGTGTCTTTCCTATTTCAATTGTGTCTAAACATGGTCTCCATAAGTTTCACGGGTTTCCAAGTACGTTTGTTTACTGATCTCAATTGTTTTTTAAATAATGCTTGAATATCTTTCTCAAAAATATTAAAAAAAATAATAATATCAATTACTGATTAATATTTTTATAGGCAGCCACACATTTAAACCGTATCGATGAAGTCACAAGATACGCATCATTTGTAGTTACCCAAACATTTCATTTATTTTATGAAAGTTGGCCATCACAACGTTTAGCAGATGAAAGTGCGAGAATATGCGAGTATACGTATGTACTTGTATATTAGATATCAAATTAATTGGAAAATATATGTGTGCAAATATATTTTTTTGATATAACTTTGTACGGATATCTGTAATATCAACCACCATTCACGTATTATCCAGGTATATGCAGGTATACCAACAGGTGAAATAAATTTACGATAAAGTAAATCATCAACGGTCGGTAAAACTCCGGTTGATGTTCCAAAACAAAAACATATATATGCAATGTATCATCATGAAATGATTATTCGATACCAGATTTTGATATATTATTCTACACTTTTTTCTCATATATTTGAATTAATTCATTTTAGAACAAAATCTATGTGGTATGCAATATCTCTCAGATCACGAAAACTCTTACAACTGTTCATTATGCGGAGTTTAAAACCATGTCAATTAACAGCCGGCAGTTTTTATATTTTAAATCTCGAAAATTTTACCTCGGTAAAAGAAAAATTATTGAATAAATTCAAATACGAATTAATTCTTATGAAGTAAAAATTCATCTATAGTTGTCATTTTCTCTTTTTGTTTCTTTCATAGGTTGTGAAAAGATCGGTATCATACTTCACCGTATTGTGCTCAACACACCAATCAATTGAATAAATATTCATGCCAAACGTGCGTAGAACCGGCTGATTCTCGCATTGTTTTGAGGCACAGAAAGTACGAGATTTTGCACAGCCGTGCAGGATCATTGCGTATGCGCATTAACCATTATATCTCACACAATCTGTGTTACACTTTGGGAGGAAGAGAAACGCCGAACTTTTCTGAGTTAACTTTATATTAATACGATTGTGAACCATCGCGACACCACGCCATATGCGAAATTGATTTCATTATGAATATTTGTATTGAAAAACAAAGTATATACTATAAATAATTGCACAAATTTCACAATCAACATCAATGAAAACAATTAATTTGTATAGTTAAATTATAATGTTTTGGTTAAGCATAAAAATTGTAATGAAAATATTCGATTCTTATTATTTTGAATGGTGGGGGGAGGGGCTTCGCAGTCCTTGTGCCAAACCACCGGTTTGCCGCTCTTGTATCGTAATATACTATTTTATTATTGCCACTGTGAATTTATAGACTCCCCATTTCGAAATAACATTTATGCATATATATATGTATATACATACACGTAACATATTCATATTATATTCCATATCATCACTATTTTAATGAATATTAGTGCACCGTGAAAAATTAAATTAAACAGAAATAATTATGGGAATTAAAAATATATGAATATTATATTTTAGTTGCTTATATATTGAGATACATCACCGTCAAAGTTATCCTTATCTTTGTATCGTAAAAATTTGAATAGACACTAATGATTTTATCAAAACACCTACCGATTCTTATGTCGTAAAAAAATTTTGTTCACAAATTATTACACATATATAAACATTTCGAAATAACAAAAAATAAATTCTTGCTCCTCATATAAACGAAGAATGAAAAAATATATGAGGAGCGAAAGTAGTAGATGGGACACAGTGCTGTCCAAGTATTTTTGACATCTACATTCTAAATCCATGGATTTTATAAAACGATAATCGGCATTTGAGGAGCGGGTATAAGGTCGCGTGCCACTCGTGATGCTTCCGCACTCAACACCACTGGTTTTATATACGAACAGTGACGTTGTTGGTTGCCTGGCGTCATTAAAGTGAAGGCACCAACATTATTGCTGTATGATGGCCACCATTGTAAAAGCATCTGTCGTTGCACGTTACAAGGAGAGATGTACAGTAAAAGCCACGCAAAGTAAAGTGTCGATGCGAGACTACATCAAGGGCGGGAAATCGGAAGTCCAACATTTCTCTCGATCATGTCTGTATTTTTTTCGTCATCATTCTCTAGGCTTTAGAATTCATCGAAAATTATATAAACCAATAACAATTAATCATTCAATCAATTTTGTATATATTATATTAATATTTTCTTAATTAAAAATTGCAGTTATAAATATATATTTATATACATAGTGAGGTCAATGAATTTGGTTGGGAGATTTCAAGTGAAAAAAACATTGGAAAGCAATTGTTGATTCTGACACTGTCAAACGTGTAATCAAAAACAAAATCCAACATGATATACAAAACCAAATTGAAAAATAAATCATCAGTTAATATGAGTAACCTGTGCGCCCAGTCATGACTACCCTCAACTTCACCTCTCTTCATTGGGGTTGAAAATACACGTTGGAAACATATAAATACCACTGAACCATCAGCTGGCATCCGGTGCCTCTTTTCATTCTAAAGTGATCATCAGACCCTTTAAATAAAGTTCCACCCCATGTCCTCTACACTTCTTGTTTCATCACTTCTTCCTTCTCTCCTTTCCGTCCCGCGATCGCCATATCTCGTTCCAACCAATTTTTCTTTTTTTTTTCTCCACGAAATTCTCGATGCGTGTGCAGGTATGCGAGACGAGGCAACGTCCGAAAGGGAGGAAAGTGGCACTGGCGCAACTGCTTTAGAGTAGGGGAGCATTACTCCAGAAAATGCAGACCATCAGTAGCACCAGGTGCAACGTTATCTAGGGATGAGCTCGCCAACGAGGTATGACCATATGTTGATGGTACTGGTGAACGCCCCGGCACGCGCCACATTCAAACACGAGCCGCAGTACGACGAGGACGATAAGTAAAACGTCCCAAGTATTGTCTTCAACTTGAGAATATTACAATAAACATTAAAATTGTTATAACGTAATTGTGATCAACGTTATTCAGTGATACGAAAAGTTTTCTTCGATTTCATAGTGCATTTCATCAAATACTAGTAATCGTTCTTATCAATTATTGCTCTTTCGTTTTTTTTCCCGTCATAATTGTTAATGTGATGTGCTTTGAATGAGTTGAAAGCCCGCCCGAAGAATAATGTCTTCGTGCGGGTGCATGAGTTTACGCTTAGAAGAAAAAATAATATATCATAAGTGTATCAATTTGTGATTCATGAAAAGTTTGTGTAAAGTAACATGGCCTTGTTGTCGAATAATCACGGATTGTATCAATCATCATCATCAGAAATGCTCACCCCGACGTATCCAACTGCAACAAGATCGTATGATCCGTTATATCCATCGCCATATAATTCACCGGACTATGAAAACTTGCCAACAACCTACGGCGAACATTATAGCTCAGATATCAGATTAACACCACGTCGAGAGTTAGACAACATTGAAAGCTACAGTGGCGATCATTGTAATGACTATCCAAAAACTCCAGAAGGATATAAAAGAGAGTCATATGGAGTTCTAACACCACTTACGCCTCAAAGGTAAATTTAAAAATACAATTACTAATCATTTATGTAGATATGTAACTCGTAAAAGGTTGATATTTTATGTTTCATTTATTACTGTTTGAAATTTTTCAAGATTTATCGTTCATGAATCTGTTGAGCACATGATGTCCCCGCGTTCCACCATGTACGAAGAAAGTTCTGTCGATTGTCGAGCGCCTGTTTATTGCTATGAGACACCACCCCAGGAGCCGAAATACATAGTTGAAAATGATAAATGCCAACAAAATATCATGAGTATACAGAAAAATTATTGGGAACCTCACAATACCACTGATCAGGTATACAAAAAATTTTTTAACTTTTTCCGGTAATGAGTCAATTACCGTTAAATTTAATTCATTTTATCCTGTTTATTTTCAAGATTCAAGAATCACCCACGTCAAGTCCACGACGGGGACGACGAAAATCTAGAGATGTACCACCATCTCCAAGTGTTTTAAAACGTCGTCGAATAGCAGCCAATGCACGCGAACGACGGAGAATGAATGGCCTCAATGATGCATTTGATAAATTGCGTGAAGTCGTCCCGAGCCTCGGCGCTGATCACAAACTCAGTAAATTCGAGACTCTTCAAATGGCACAAACTTATATTGCAGCATTGTGTGATTTACTTGAACGTCATGACAATAAAGGCGAACTTATTTGACGCTTTGGTACTTATAATGATTATAACTAATTAATTAATTTAAGTTGTTTGATTAGTGAATTTATGTATTTCGACTAAGATAAACTATTGTGTGTTTGATTTTTGTAAGAAATTTTATTGTTAAGATCATCAGAGACAGCTAAGAGTCCAAAGAGATATGTAAAAACATTTGGCTTTATATAGAAATCATCTCGATTCCCATATGAGCCGTAGCTTTTTAATATTAATCATCATCTTCAATATTTTTCGTTAAGTTATTCTCGAATAAAAGTGAATTCCGTGCCTTAGTCAATAATTAAAATTGTAAGATCACTATATCATAATTAATCGATGTAATACTATTTTTAATAACAGACTAAGTATATTTGTTTTTTTTTTTTTTTGATTTTCTAGTCAAATTGTCACATATATATAGAATTTCATTCAATTTTATTCAGAAGTCACCGTTTTTAATAAATGAAATGCATGTTAATAACACATATTTCGTATTTTCAACGCCATTCAAATGAATTTATATTTAATCGAAAGAAAATATATGTAAATAATATTATCAGTTTTTAGATATTTAAGTAACTCAATAAGCAATTTTTTTTGTAATACGACTCAATGTCGTGGCGACTCAATTGATGGCCACTCGGAAGATATTAAGCGCCATTGTGAAATATAAACTAAATGTTTTTTATTCCAATGAAACAAAAAAAAATTCAAAAGATGGTTCGTTATTTTGACAATAATAATACTTGTGCCAATTTGCAAAACGCACTCCCCCTTCCCAAACGAAAGGAACATGATGACGCTGTAATTATGAAGCAAAAAAGGAGACGGCGCACTTCCTCTTTTTCGTATTCTTTCAGAAACAAAAATATAACTTCCTTTCAATATTTCCGCAATTTCTCATATATATATATATATATATATACCTACTACTTCCCTTCATTTCTCTTTATTCACAATGAAGTACAACTGGAATTGGTACACTGAACTACTGCGTTCGGTCAACCACATAAGATCCGGTATAGAAAGCCTCAAAATTTCAATAAAAATATATAAAGTTCACAAACAGAAATACACAGGCATGTATAAAGAAAATAAAATTTGTTCAAGTTGTTTATCAAAAGTTGAAGGGTACATCAAAAACAATTGAGCGAGATGATGAAGACCGGTTGTCGAACAACGTCGACAGTGATCAAACAACATTCCGAGCTGCCGGAACGTATACTGAACAGAGATATCGGACGGGGTCCATGACACTGACAACGATGATGAGTGAAACGTGCATAGGGGTTTATAGAAGGGCTGTTTATTTACGCAATTCTATGCGCAATACGATAATATACACATAGCATATATGATAATCATGGTCAACAATTGTTTCTCATAGTTATGCGTGAATCATTTTTAAAAATTCGCTGACATACAAGGAATTTATTATCCGAAAAAAAGAAAATACAAATCGATGTATCAAACAAACAGTCCACGTCATCATCAAACACAATACTGCAACAATAGATTCATCAACGTCCCATGGTGAAGAAAACGTTTAGTAGAATCAATATTGAATTGTTCTAATTTCAATACGATGATGGAAGGGTAAAGAAATTTCAGTTTCGCAAAAGACAGACGTAAAAAGGAGATGAAAAGACAATGATATATATGATTGTATGTATGCATATGTGGAAGAGAAAGAAAAGAAAATGCAAAGGTCAGAAAAATGATATAGGAAAATGGTCCGGAGACACATTGACCGAGTGGTCACTTGGGTTTTTTTTTTTTTTTTTTCGAAATATATGCAGAGAAGGGATGACCTGACTGGTTCAAATCAAGGGTCCTCAAAGGGATCGTGCGGCAAATCGATTTCAGGCATAATTGACGCTGACCACTAGCGCCTCCGCCCCCACAACAAAATGCCAAAAAAAAAAAAAAAAGAAACAAGTTGGAAAGTATCGTGAGGCAAAAATATGGACTTTGCTGTCATTCTTTTCACAGAATACTTGGAAAGTGGATTTACCCAAAATATTTATTACCTTTCAAGTATAATATTTAAATAACTAATACCAAAATATTTTTTTTGTGACCTATAATTATATATCGATAGATATCTTTATATAAAATTGATAATATTATATAAAATAGTATTATGAATTACAGTGCAATGAGAAATAATTCTATGGAATTGATTCAATCATCGTTCTCCGCATGGATATTGTGGATTGAGTTTTATTGTTTCTTTTTTTTCAGTATCCGTAGTATACTTGTGAAATTAGTGATGAATTAGATACAGAAGAGGAAAAGGTCTGATGCAGGTATATATCAATATACGAAAGGGGTAACATCTCGCGCTACCCTTATGGTGCCCAAGACATTGAGATTAACACGTGCAGCAACGCGTTACCGATTTCATCACCACCTGACAGATACCCATCGCATCTTTTTTCCACCATTCTTATATATAAACCCATGACTGACTATATATTAAATAGTCTCTATACAAATGTCAAAATTGAAAAGTGAAAAAATATTGTTTCATACTTTTTAATTTCAATTCACCCCACGCAAAACCACTAATACCTTAAAAGCTCAAACATGTTTATCTCACTATTGTTTATAATAGATAGCGTCACAAATTTAGTTTTTCGACAACCAGACAAATTTAAAGACTCTATTTTGCCTATATCGGTTTCCGATCAATGGAAATGTCTTTGAAAACAAGCTCCCGTTATGTTATTTAGTTTAACGAAAGGTCCACTACTTTTATCTTTCTTCAAATGACGTCCGTTCGAAAACCTTTCACCGGAAACATGGGACGAAAAATTTTCTCAAGCAATAAATAAAAATGAGCGCACGAGTTCTACGTCAACATCCATAGATATATATATATATATATATATATATATACATATATATATACTTCAGACAACATTATTATAGATTCTATTTATATACAGCTATATGCTAACCAATTAGATACAACATTTGATTTCTCCTCTTTCTCAAATTAACAAAAAAAGAAAATTTATTGATATAGTATGACACGAAACAATAAATTGCCCTTAAATAGATTTTAATTCAGTTGAATTTTTTTGTTCACCGCTGTGCTCGTTTAAAATCTATGGTCCATCTCCTGTATTTTGATCATCAAAATCAGCGCCATATAATTCGCTCGACGATATCTCTTTATTATATGACTGAATCAATATATATATATATATATATATATATATATATATGATAAAAAAAATCGACGATGAACACACACGCCTCCGACAACAACTTGGAGACCGGTTCGATAAATCAAAGTCTCCTTTTCTGATTGTATATGTAGTATACAGTCTCGCGGGCGTCTCTTCTGTAACGCTATTACATCCATCCGTTTTCTCTATAACTTAATTCATCAATACTCCCATCATTATCAAATCAATATAATAAAGAAATGTAATTAATTTATATATATACATAAATGTACGAAATATTGAATATAAGATTTATTTATGAAGATATGAATAGCAAAATGAACAAATCAATTATATTGAAATTATCATTGAAATATTGACAATAAAAATAAAATAGAAATATGGATACAAAAGAGTTGATAATGAAAGTGGAAATTTGTGCATGGTATGTGTAACAAAAATATGGATGAATAAAAAACGGTATAGGCGGCACGCGCCTACATCCAAAACATGGCGAAACAGGTGAACGGAATAACCCCCCATTGGGTCTACTGTTCGCTGTATACAACGCCCTTATACAATTCGCGGGCGCGTGGCTCTCGCGCTTGTTCGGATACCACCGCAAATGCAAGAAATGCACGAGATGCACACGAGTAGTAAAGTACATGTTTCACAATGTCATGTGTGTCCTGAGTGAATCCAAAACCATTCCACCAGATGACGGTGTGTAGGTATATATTGTAATAAGCCCCTGATGTTTCTACTGCTGTTGCTTGCATTTTACTTTTATTATATATTATATCCTACTGTTGCAAACCTATAATACATAGTTATTATTCTCAATAACCTGAAGAATAAGAAAAAGAGAAATAATAAAAAAAAATCACCCATCAAAATAATAAATGAGAATTTTACTATAATATTCTCATATTAATTTCACTCAATACGAATTGAATTCATATCTTTATGTATATATATATATATAATGAAATGTATAATACATATTTAATATTTTTATGTGTTTATTTTCTTTCATGTAAAAATTTCGTTGATATAAAAAAGAACTGTCATTATATCCCGCCTTTTCTCTCTCGTATCATCATGAAGTTGAAACATGGTCTTGGTTATACGCTTCACGACACACGGAACGACTATAACCGAAGCAACAGATGACACTGCGTATTTTGTCTCTTTCTCTCCCACATTTTTTTTTCTCCTTGCAATATTTCGTGTATGTATATATATATATATAATAGATATGGCGGCAGTGGCACGAATGATCCCTTATTACGGGGCGTAGCGGCTCGTGCCATGTGGCATGATGCCATTGCAAGGGAGGAGTAGTAAACACCCCAACCAGTCCCATATATATAAATATACGCGTATGTATAATGTGTGATACACACCCCCGTCACGTCATTGAGATGCTTAATTTTGTATTTGGCATTTTTCATCAGCGTATATATGGACGAGAACAAAAAAACATTCCAATAGACTCAGAGAAAACCGACCGAGTCAATTGTTTTATTTTGGAAATGAGAAAAAAAAATGTTCGTGGAAAAATTAAAAAAATAATTGTACCATTTCAACATGAATTTGCGTTATATTCTCATTATTATTATTATGAAGATAATTAATAATTGACATTATGAGAATATTCGACAGCAAAGGTCCATTAGCTCAAGTTCACGATTCCCGTTAGAACGTTTATGTATGTATATATTTGTGGATATACTTTGAAAGAAACGAAAGAGATCTCTTTTGAAGATGGCTTAGGTTACCGCAGGCTCTTTTCTTTCTTTCATTTTCTTCGCATCCAATTCTCTCTTTTTTCTCTCCTTTCGTTTACTTCTGCCACGGTGCAAACTCCAATAACATTGGTCATTCATATAAACGTTCAGTACATATTCAAGTAATTTCACGGTAATATGTGTATATGATATCGTGTGCTACAACCGCAAAAAAAAAAAAAGGAAAACTGGTAACATCTCAATCATATAACAGTTTTATTCATTTTTTTCTCCGCCTTATGTCTCAATTGCAGCATACACCTCAACAACGATTAACATGAAATAATGCCATTTGTGAAATTGCAATGGACAGTTGAAGAAATTTTTAAACATCAATAACAATAACATGAAATCCCATCAAATAAGACATAATAAAATGTTGGATTATTTTGTACGCATGAAATGATCATTGGGTTTAAAGTGTTCGCGTGGCGGTCGCGTGGCGGAGATACGCCGTGTGCTTGCCACACTATTATATACCTTCATATATATAAGTAGAGGTGAGACAGAGAGGAGAAGGAAGAGGAAGAGGGAGAGAGAGAGAGAGAGAGAGAGGGAGTGATATAGGTAGTAAGAACGCCGTGAGGAGAGGATAGCAGGGGAAGGCAAAGGAGTGAAACAAGCGACGGTAATGTTTGGTGTATATATAGTATTCCAGTCGTGTCATGTGCAAGACATCGTTGGACCCATGGGAGCGCAACGGCACGCGACACATACAATTATCCCTCTCACATATATTTATTTATCCCATATGTACCTATACTATCTATATATACACGAATTATATTTTTACCTTTCTGTCTATCGTCTCTCGCCCTATGAATCGTCATATGACTCTCTGACTTTATATACCCCCATGCCAAATGTATCCTCAATTCATTCAAATGGAAAAAAGAAAATATTATTATATATTGATTTAGTACTGTTGTTTCTTTTTCCATTTCATTATTGCAATTGTAGAAAATTCTAATGATGTTGTAAATTGTAAGACCAGCATATACACATATATATTTAGTATAGAGTATATGTATGGAGAAAAGTGATTAATGAGCGGCACACTTCGGCGAGTGCCACTGAGAAGTCGAAAGCGTTATTGATACAAGTACTCTTATGCTTCTATATCTACAAGATGGAGAGCGGAAGAGGGGGGGGGGGGGGGAACAACACAAAACTTTAAAAAAAAGTTGTATATGTACAGAAATATTGCACGCAGATGACTCGCATTTATGTGAACATGTACTGATGATTCTGTATTTATATATATTTTATGTATACATATATATATATATATATATATATATCGTGAATTGTAAATGGTTTTTGTTGCAGTTTGTAGCACAGTCAAGTGCTATTTGTGCTCACGACAATTGAAGAATCATCGACTAACGGATCTTCTAATTCTAGAATATTAAATGTAATTAAAAAGAATAAGACTTGTAATCGCAATGTAATGATTATGAGGATAGAAAAGAAAAATTAAATTTCCTAATAATTCATATTGAATAGTATAAATGAAATCGTTATCCACAGATATTTGTGGATATAAAGGAGGGTGGTATACATACAACCGATGACGGTTTAATTGGTAGGTTCAACATAAAAAAAAACATATATATATATATAAAAATATATCTATTTATTTTTATTTTTTTTGTAGGGGAGCTCCTGCCATATTTACTTGCCCACCCTCCTTCATGACTCCTCTGTCATTATTGACATGGAATGCCACATTTTACTTTATATTTTCGTGAAATATGATTAAAAAGAATACTGAAAGATATTTTAAAATTTTGTTGAATTTAAATATATATAATATATATATTCACATGTCTATAAAGCGCGTTAAATAAAAAGTTGGCGCGAGTTTTATTTACATTTTGACCGTTGCCGGCAACATACAGAAGCCGTTTTATTCTCGCGTGCCTGCAGTATTGTATATCTTTGGTGAAGAATCTCCCGCCAAAGACATTTCTCACAGGTTATATATGTATATATATATATATATATATATGTATATATGTTTACCGTAGGAACTTCACGAGCCGTGACGATCCACTCGACTCTCATCGTATAACCAATCACTTCCTTGTGATTTTCAGCTGTCCATGCTATTATCATATAAACAATATAATAAAAAATAAAAAAGAACATTAAGAAGAAAATATTATTTCTCATTATTATCATCAAGAATATTTTGTTCATTCTCGTTTAGTTTATATACTATGCTTTTATTTTATTTTCTTTCACATATATACATAAGTGTGTGTACGTATTCACATTTTTTAACTTATTATTGTTCATAATAGCTGCGCCTATAAACATGTGCGTGTGTATTAGATGGATCCGTTTCAAAAACGTTGCCGAACCATGGCTAATAGCTCATAAATTGGTTTAACGGGCAATATCCCACCCTGACTATACAAGTCACAGGGGTGCAATATTCAATTTACTGTAACTCGATACGGCTAATCGATAAATGCACGAGTGCGCTGTTAATTTGAAATATATATCGTTCATTGAATGTGATGTGTGACCAATAGCGATAATTATTAATGATTTTTCCTTCGCATTATGAATTAATAATTGGTATATCATGTAATTAATCATAATTGGGAATAGAAAAGAGATATTTTGCATTTTCATCTTTATTGGTTAATCATGTTTTTTCGTTTTTCTTATTTTTTTTCTTTTTCGATCACTCAAATAAATATTGTGCAAATGGATTAATAAATAATATATGAACAATAATACGTAAGATTGCAAATGAAAATGAGGATGGAAACGTTTGAGCCACCTTTGTCAGTCGTCATTTAGTTTATAAACGCATGTATATATATATATATACATTCGTTTTATATATATATAAAACGAATGATCGTTATAATAGTATACCGAGGGGAGCATAATCAGGCCAATTAATCAGTCGGCTGTCTTCACACGTTGGTGGGCCCACCTTGCGATAAATTAATGTGCCGCACGAGTTATATAGATCTGGATTACCCAAGTACCTACATGTACATATATAATACGTCAGTTCCGACTGTATCTATACATTTGGTACATCCTATTATAAAATTTTATGTATTTATGTATTTTGTACAAGAGGGGTTAATAAGACAAGACAAAAGAATAATGAACAAGTAAAAGAGAAAGAAAGAGTACTAGCACGTGCCCCAAGTCCAGATATCACAGAATTAATGACCGTAACATAGCGGCCAAGACTTTTTTATCGCAAGAAAAAACACACCTTCAACGTATTCTGGATGAATTCATAGATGGAATAATAATAATAACAATAATATTACAGAACAAACAAGTGAAAAAATTGTAAATTTCTAAAAAAAGAATTTTTTTTATATTTATAGTTTATTTTTTGTTTCTGCATGGAACTATTCTGCGCAATTTCTGCTATTATATCCCTGCTCTTCATCTGCTATATACATTTAATTATATATATATATATATATATATATTCACTTAACGCAAAAGATGACGAAGCAGGTGTACAGGACAAAATGCGACGGACTTCCTAGATGGTGTATTATATTGTAACAACACTGTACGCAGGCAATGACATGTGGCCAGCCGTTATTCAGTCTCGAGCATTCGCGTATAGATGACTCTAGCGTTACTGGTGTTATCACACGATTAATGCTTTTTTCATTAACCGCTTTGCCATCAGATACATCACATACATACATATATATATATGTTTCACTGAATGAACGAAATATGGAATTTAATCAAATCCCTAGATACATGATCAAATCTCAAATGTAAATGATACGTGATTTGATCATCTACTTTAAGGATTTCATCAAATTCCATATTTCGTTATTTTTCTGCGACACATATAAATAGTAAATATCAGTTTATATATTATATGGATATACGATCCATGTCAACACTATGATATCCTGCCATATATCAATGTGACAATCATCTAAAGAAGCAAATATATATTTGAAAATATAATATGGAATATAAAAAGTGAGGGAAAATATAATTTTCGAAAATTATTAAAACCCAATTGATACAATGATGTAAAGAACTAAAATTAATAACATATCGTGTCAGATTTGTTTTATTTTATTCACACGTTTCATAAATTATATGTGCAAATGCATCTAATATAACGATTAAATTAATTTACTGAGTGAGAATGTGTCAGCTTTCACAGGCTACTGGCACTTTTGATATGAGTACATAATGAATCTCTTTGATATATACATATATATATATATATGTGTGTGTGTATATAATAGTCCTCTCATCAGTGCTTTGAACGCGGAACACAATTTAAATCTAACTGTAAAGATTACTATAAATGCATAAAAGCGAGAGAGTCCGATAGACAGATACAGGGAGAGTACAATTGCAAAAATATTATTAAAAAACCTCATTTACGCCCACATTTTTATTTCTTATTTACAAATTGTTGGACCAGTCTATAACAGCCTTATTCCTACTTTCCTTTTTACTCCACAATATTTTGAATAAATGTATTTACAATTATTTATAAATGAAACAAAGCCGCATCATTCCAATACTCTCGATATAAATATAACTAGAAAATATGTTCATATTCATACATAGAAATGTACTTAAACTGTGGATAAGTTAAAGTGAATAATAACGATTGGATATGAATGACGTTTCTCACGTTTATTGTCAATCCAAGTTGAAGAATAATGCGAAGGTGAATAAAGCATTGGCTACAGTGCGCGTGCGCTCGCACCTTTATAGCAAACGATCATTGCTATACTATATATGTATATATATATATATATATATATATGAAAATGCATCTAAGAGAAGTGTACGATTCTTCATATACCGCCCCGGTGTCAAGAATACTCGAGTAACGATTTAGTAGTAGGCTCCCAGAAGCTTCGTCATGCTTGCAAACTATCTTCCGTTGCGTTTCTCATTTATAGTCATAGCACTAACTCTCTTTGCATTCAGTATATACCTATTGCCTTCAAATCGCGCGTTACTCCTCCAGGGCGCCTACATATACATACATATACTGCATATATACTGAAGAAACGCGTCATTAAAATGTATATACGTACATATATACACATAGGTATATATATCATTTGGTGTGTAGCATGTATATACATGCAATAGTGACTTGGCTTTATGGCTATCAACTCTGTTAGCTGATCATCGACATTCTTGGCCATCAAAACGTCTTTGTGTAAAAATATTAATTAATGACGAAAAAATTGCGTTTTAATATAATGTAAATTTATTGCTTGATATATTCGTTTGATAAATATTTTGCCGCCGTGTCATGGTTACCGAAGAATGTATAAAAATTAAAATAAATAAATAATTTAATATAAATATATGTATGTGTGAGAAAATTGGTCATTATCACAAGATTATAAATAATCACTCATCGATCTTTATTCAAGGGTTGGTGCATATGAAAGCTTGCATCGTTTATTATGGGATCATGACCGTATATACTGTGAAGCGTGATATTAGACGACGCGGAAAATATAATACACCGGCGTTGATGTAAAATGAGGCAACGACATAAATCACAATTGTTCATTACCCACTGGTGAGCATACACATGTATACCCATATTATGAGCGTTATTACAATTGAAATTATGAGATTCACTACAGAAAGAAATATTACCTGTATATGAAAAAAAAAAAAGAAATTATGAGTAAAAATCATATTTACATAATTTTTTTTTTTTTTTCAATAAACAACAGAGTAAATTGGTGATTATTTTATTTCTATTGTTTTCACCACATCAATTTCTCATCCGCTAACTTGAACTGACCAACAGTTTAAAAATATATATAGTGTCACGCCCACATTGACCGCATTGAGGCGAGAAAAACAGGTCAAATTAGCGAAAGCCAAATCTGTATCAAAAAACGCTTGTGCAAATAAAGTTGCCGGAAAAAAGAAATATGTGTATATATACATATGTGTATACATTTTGGGTTTCGAGCGGCGGCACAAATGTATCAGTGTGAAACCTGTAATTAGAGCACCTTCGGTGTGATTCGATAAACGGTCGGTCTTTTTTTTTTCTCTTCTTGTTTTGTTTGAAACCTCCATAAATCCTTCAAACATGGCTATACACAAAGAAAAATATTCTATATAAATAGTAGATATACTTTACAGTTTGTGCGATATTTGGAAAAACCCCCGTAGGTTTTTCAAAAACACGTGAAAACCGCACTAAAGTATCTCGTATAATGCCAACATATGAGTATATAATAATATTCAATATCCATTCATTTTTATTTATAATACGAATAAATAAAATTTTGATTATAGACGATGGAGATGGGAGAATAATATAATTTGAAAATAATTCAGGCTCGATGTATATTATTACATTGAAGAAACATCACACAACAGAAGCATCAGTCAAATTCAAACGTCATTATGCTGTAAATCATGAATGATTGTCTGAAGTGTAATATGCGCCGCAAGCGTAGGCAGGTAATAATCAATTTGCGCACTTGATGGTAGTTGGTAAAATGCAATAAATTGATTATCGCCTATCATCGCATACAAGTCACGGCAGCTGAGACTGTTGATAACCGTGACCGATTATTGTTATCCACATACATCTTTCATATACATACATATATAAATAATCATATTTGATATTGTATAAATAAATGTAACAATTTCAATTATAGTTATCATCATTTATAAATTGTATATAGATATAACTAAAATAGTACAGTCATCATCAGTATAATCATATACTGTATGTGATTTAATTTTTATACAATCCTTGTATCCACAATAGTGTACACAGAGAGAAGAAAAAGTTGGAAAACGAAAAAAAAATTCCCTCTGTTTAAAAAATTGAAAAAATACCAGTGGGCGTATTTATAATCACGTCTATATATGTATACATCTCTTGACCAAACCAGCGATTCATTTTTCCGGGGTCCAAGCCAGAAAATGTACCGCGTGGTGAACGAATAAAGCGCATCACTGCACTCGTCTCATTTGTTGTGTATTAGTGAAGGATAATGAGGTCCCGAGACAGCCGATGCTGCCTGCGTTCACTTCTCCATGTCTGTTTTGGCTGGAAAGCGAGAGGTTTAAAAGAAAAAAATAAATACGGAGAAACTGATAAAACGAGAAAAAAAATCCAGAGAGGACAACATGAGAGGCAGGAAAACCTGGTATTTTGAGAATGCCATGTTTTTTTTTCCAACTTATCCCGAGAAAAAACAATAAACTAGACGAGGAGTTAATAATATTTGCGAGTTCAAAAGACGATTTGTTAAAGAAGTTACACCCCCGTACATAATCGAAAAACAAACGGCGGATGACGATGCATATATATATGTAGGCGATGCTTTTAATAAAAAAAAAAGGAAAATGTAAAAATTCAAACTCATCGAGAGGCGCTAACGCACGACGAAGTGTGTTTGTTTTACCCCATTCATCTGTTCAACCGTTTGTGCGATGAGATGAACTAAAATAGGAAGTTCTTTGAAAATAAGTCATGGTCAATTTCTTTTCAATTATCATATGTATAATTAACGTCTTAATCACTCGATTATTGATCAAAATAAATTTTGTGTATTGTAAAAATTGAGTAATAAATAGAGAATCAAAAATAAAAATGGTTGTGGCGCCCTAAAAAAATTGGACGATGGATATATAAAGTAAATTGAAGAATGAAAATAGAGGATTGCCTCGTAAAGTTTGGTGGACCTCGTAAACCAGTCAAATTTGTCGTCGCTTTTGGTCTCCGAAAGAACGTTTAAAATGTCGTAAAATACGCGTGGGGTATAAAGTAGTGGTAGTAGTAGTAGTTGTTGGTAGGTAGGTAGTTGAATTGGGAGCCACGAAAGAGTGCTAAGATGAAGAAAGAGAAAAGAAATCGAGGGAGAAATGCACAGCAGAAGCGATCGGACTGCGTCGTAACTCGAGAGTCCCCCAGCTTTTGCAGCTCGTAAACTAGCCAACGCGGGTCACGCCGGCAAACAGCGGTCGTTGTAAAGAAGAAGAGTCCCAAGCAAGAACGAAAAAAAAAAAGTATATATGAAGGAATGAAGAGAAAGGGAACAACAAAAAAATGATAGGAGCCAATTTGGAGTGGCCGAAGAGGCCTACCAACTTGATTCACATTGTAAAGATCGAAGCTTTGAACGAAAATATAAAAAACAATTGCAAAACAAATATATGGATTGAATGGAGTATATCAGTTGTCATTTTTCGACAATGCATTCTTTTGTCAAAGACTAAACGATTATTAAGCTGAGAATGACAGAGGGAATCCCAGAATCCTCACTTCTTGCTCATTCACCTCGCTCATCATTTCCGACCAGATAAATCATGAGTAATCGAAGTCGGGATCTTTTTACTTCGCAGATTTATCCCACGCGTGACAGCTCGTCGGGGAGCGAATGAAGAGAGTCGTGAAGTGACACGAGCAAGAACTATCCATATGCAAATTCATATACCAATCATAAATTTCTGTACGAGGACGATCGTCAATAATTTAATATTAAACTAATGAACATAAATAAACATTCTATCATGCGAATGATTTAATTGAATTTTTCCAAGGAATTTAATGATTTCAATATTGGCAGCAAATAATTCTCACGACGGAAAAACCAAGGAAATCCATTATCATGTATATTCAATAGAATAATTCATGAAACATATGTTGGGTGAGTGACCCAACGGTGTAATTTTGCATAACACCTTGAGTACAAACAAGGCTACCGAGTCTCTTCACACACATCCCTTCAACGTCACCAGAGCCCCCAGCAAAGTGATCTGCTTGCACACACACCGCAGTCGTCGCTGCTGCTGTTGCTGCTGCTGCCGCCAAGAATAAGAAGAGGACGGAGAGAGGCGTGTCTGCCGTGCGGCTTGTACAAAGAATAGCCCACTCGACGCGCCGCCGCACAGTGGGGATGTGTTGGGCCCATCGGGACCCATGTGCCCCACTACTACTTCATGCCCAACCTTCCCCACCACAGTGCATCGCGAAGAAAATCCGACAGCGTGGTCCAGCCACGAGATTCTTGCTTAAGTCAAGACATCGTCAGTTTACGCAACGACTCGATCGACTTAACAGATCGAGACGAAGACACTTGCCATTCATACCTACAAAAATCGTCAAGCCTGTGTCATTTCGCAAGTGTTCATACGATAGTATATCATAAATGCTGAACTGAATTGATAAAACTGATTGTCATAAAGTGTGTTTATTAATACACTATATCGTGTGTGTGAGAATAATAAAAATAAATTCACAGAAAATTGTTGTTAACTTAAATATGACGAGCTACGCGTACTTTCAGCAGTATGATCTTCTAGATTCGGAAGGATATGGATCTGCAAGTAGCCCCGAATCAAATCCGAGAACTTATCGACAACAGCAAGAAACGTATCCACAGCCACCTCGTTCAAGAGCCAGTAGCTGTGACAGTGTAAGTTCACTTGACAGCCAAAATCATCAGGAATATCACGATAATCTAGCTGCGACCACTGATATCAATTATCCTGTACTTGGAAGTGGATTCAACTTTGCTGAATTTTATGAGGGTTACCATCGAGAGGCTACCAAATGTGACCAAAATAGTCATGACATGTCACGAATTTCAAAAGATCAAAAGTCAAACTACAAAGCCAGCGGTACATACATTAATGAAAACATTTATGATTTGGGTTATCATCTTGATAATGGAAAATCATTCATTAATCATCAACAGAAGAGTATCTCCAATAACATTCAGAGCAATGAATATTTTCTGAAAACTCATGGCATGTATCAAGACAATGTGACGAAGATGGACAATGAATTTGTTCATAGAACTGATTCATTGTACCTGAATGACAATTATCCAACACACAGAGACAATTTGGAAGCGAATAGAAATAGATGTAATGAACAAGTTCAAGTGAGATTTAGGCGAAATGAAGATGAAACATCAATTAGTTTACCTTATCAATGTCAAAAAACTAAAGACAATCTTCATAAACTAAAGAGTGGTACACCGGGTATTGAAGTGATGAGGAAACGAAGATTGGCAGCCAATGCCAGGGAAAGAAGACGAATGAACAGTTTGAATGATGCGTTTGACAGACTACGAGATGTTGTGCCAAGTCTTGGGAATGACAGGAAGCTGAGCAAGTTCGAGACACTTCAAATGGCACAAACATACATTGCCGCATTGTATGAACTTCTTCAACGAGAATGATGAATTATCATCAGTCACCTTAAGTCATTGTGATGCGTATGTGCGTTAATTTGTTTTCATCTCATACAGTTAGTTGTAAATAATATATTGATTAAAAACTTGTAAATACATTGTTTGACGGCTTTTAAATTATTATCAACAATTAACTAATTTTGTAAATACCAACTGTATATAGGGATACTTTTGTGCTCTTGCCACTTTTATATATGTTTGATTACTCATCGTATATGTATATATGCATACACATAAAAAGTTTTTGCATATATGCAAAAGTTGTGAAGGCAAATGCATTGCAAAACCACCAACCACTTAGTAGTCAATCATAATTAAATACAATTTTGTGTCCGACGTTGCCGTACAAACACGAGAGGTGATGGGGACAAAAAGGGAGCAAATTGAAATCTTCTAGCTGACGGAATGATAGATGGTGTTGCACCATGGGACAATGACCACCCTATACGATATATACAAATGTGACCTCGACGAAAATATATTTTTTTGCAAACATATTATTGAATTAATAATAACGAGGCATTGCATGAATTACAAATTTCACAAAATTAATCAATTTTTAATTATGAATGCAATTGTATATATAGTAAGAAATTATAAATTCAAAGACGATATTTGAAAAGATAAAACAAATAGTAATAAATAGGTTGTACGATAGAATCGCTAAAATTATTTTTATGCAGAAAGTCACTAATGGCAAACGACTTGTGTGGGCACATGAGCATCCATGTGCAATAAAACTAGAGGAAGGGAAGAAATAATGTAAGCGAGAGCTGGGCACTAATCATTCGCAGTGGTAACGTCTTCATTTGCGCGCTCTGTTGGCACAGGACAAACCGGACAGCCGGCAGCGTTTTGTCGTATCAACGCCATTCGTCTTCAGTCGCACCTTGACGAATAAAGCGTAACGCGCGCGGTTCTCCATCGCACCACGGGGATTCATTCCCACCAGAAGCAACTTCCAAGCGAAACCGTGACTATATATTTTTTTCATTTCTTAGATATGTCAAGTTGGAAGAAATAAAAAATTATGAAGGGTGTGGAGAAATGTTAAAACTAAACAAAAATCAACTCTGCCAATGTCTATAATTATTATATAGATTGTAAAATATACCTTTTATTCTTCAATATATTTTTTTAATTCAATAACTATTGTATGTTCCTCTATCGAGACCAAATGTATTTAAGTTATCGTGCAATGTTAATAAATGGAAAGACAAAAAAAAATTTACTGCCTATTATATTTTTCTAAATATTATTCATTCTATTTCTGTTTCAAAGTTGTATATTGCCCAACATATCGTTCCTAATATAAGGAATGAACAAAAACAAAATTAATTCACACTTTTTATTATCTATATATATATATATATATATCTCGTCCACTTTTTTTCTATTTGTTTTACAGCTTCAAATGAATTCTGAAGCGTCACGAGATCATCATTATATGCAGATAATATGCACAGACGAAATACGAAAAATACGATGAGACTTGAAAAAGTATATTAAAGAACTAACAAAATGATTGAGATCGTTCGATCGTGAGCGCACCACTCAAAATATTGCAATCAATCTTTTTCGATAGAGAAACTAATATGAAAATAATAGAGTCAATGGTTAGATGCATGGTGAAATCTTGGCGCCCACTCCACATAAAAAATAATATAAAAAACGGCATAGAATTTTTTATTGGTAAGATATATATTGTCCAAGAATTTTTGACTCGAGGCAGTATATATAGCGCCAAACGCCAAACGCCAAAAGTCGAAATGAGCAGCGTTAGAGGTCTCTTAACCCTTCGTAAAAAGGCCCGAAGGTAACTTGAAAAGTAAACGTATTCCTGGAAATATTTTGGGGAATAAGTGATTGCTGCAAACATATTCCTGCGCTTCACTATTATACATTTATATATATTTATTCCAGTCAATTATCGATAATTTTCATCTCCAAAATTCTAACTTCCCAAAGATTATCATTTATTGTTCACTATCAAAAAAAGAAATGGAAAAGAAACAAAGCAAAAGACAAAAGTAACAAATGACAAAAAAGAAAATAAGATTTATCAGCAAATAATAATATTCATATATATATATACATATAAGCAATTGGTATTTGGCGGCGAAAAGTCA
>CAJUYH010005243.1:9958-33958 GCA_910591685.1 Galerucella tenella
TTCTTCTTCTTCTTTCATCCACCTATTACAACTATGTTACAACTTAATAAGATGTATTCTAACCTAACTTAATTTTTTTGTTAAATCTATTAAAAATTGAATAACTTTTTCATATGAAAATTAAGGAACGAAACATTTTTTTAAATCAATATAGATAATTTACTGTCGATTAATGCTAATTTGATCGTTTCGATTCCATAGGCGTAGATGATGTGAATTTTAAAGTGAAAAAATATATTAGAAAATTCAAAATATAATGTTTTTCATCAAATCTATGGCAATAAAAATTCGAAAAAAAATGTTTTGTGATGAAGTTTTATAAGGCAGGTCCGTATTTGTTGCCATCGTATTCGGGGTCATCGAAAATACCTTTATACCAAATTTCATCGAATTCGGAATGAAATGTAGATTGGGTGAAGTTTTACCCTCCTCAGCCGGTGCTTATACATAACGGGCAACTTGAGCTGGGTTTTTGAAAGTGAAGGAGACGTCTTATCGAAATTTTGCAAAAATGCAAAAATATAGAGGACCGAAAATGATTGTGCTTGACGTGTAGGGAATCACCCAAAAAAATCTATGAGTGGCGTCGTTAGGGTTATATATTTAAAAAAATTTTTGTCAGAGTGCCCAATGGTGGTTTCATGTAGATTGAGTCGAACGGATTTTGGGAAAAATAATGACTCGTACCGACGATTGTTGACATTGGAATTATACCCGAAAATATAAAGGCAACTTTTTTATTCATGAAAATATGGAGAAAATAGCCGAATCCTTTTTTAAAGAACTCCACAAGACCTTTCGATTGACTATATAAAACTTGGGGGGGTCATGTTGAAAATTCCAAAAAAAGTCGAAAAACCTTGTAAAAAAATTTAAATATTTTTTTTGAAAATTTTCATTTTGTCCATGTTTGACTCTATCGGAATCCATTATTAGAAAAAATTTAATGTCAATATAGAGGGCGCCACAAGTGGCGCCAAATTTGGAGGTTAGGTCAAAAATTTCACTAATGTAGCTATATGCCATACCGACTGATACCTAAAAACACCATACGAAGCTTCCACTATCAATTCGGGGTCATACCTGGGGCGATTTTGGGGGGGGGATCAATTGTCGAAAAAAAATTTTTGCATTATAGTCGCCCCAAATGAGGAAGATTCCCAAAATATTTTCGTTCCGAGTTGATATCCTGGCGGGTCTTGAACCACAAAAAAAAATTGGGAGGGGGGGAAATTTTTGGACAAAGAGAGTTCGATACCCCCCTTTAGGTGGGCAACTCAAAAAAAATTTCTTCGAAAATTATTTCCTATTTCCTATTTCATTTTTGACCAAACCTGTATATTTTTTTTTGACAATAAAAACGTATGTTCCTTACCCATGATTCTTGTAATATTGATATTAAAATTCATATAACAGTTTTATTTAATTCCCCACTGCCATTATCTTCCTTAATTCTTCCCGGATTTCTAACCACTATGATATCTTTTACCCGCAAACAATAGCGACATTTTACTGCAAAATACATTGTAACAAAACTGATAATTTATAAAATAACATTTTGTATGCATCTTATCTTATTTCACTACGTATTAAGTATAAAAACAGTCATGAATGAGTGTGAATATCTCTTAAAAATTGATTTAACACTTATACATACTAGTTTATTTCGTTATTATCGTCCAGTTCAAAGGGGTAGCTCTGTATTTGTATGTTTTAAGTTAGGCGGTGTTTTTTATAGGGAGGAAGTGCTGTTGAGAGGCAACTATGGTGAAGGGGATGTTTTGCAAATACAGTTCTACAACTCCGGCACCCGATTTAGGGTTTTTAACTATTATATTAACGAACATATTTATGAAATGGTCAATGGTACTGAGGGTATATTTGTTGACGGATTTTATAATAGTTACGTTTCTGTCATGCACATAGTTACTTTCTTTGGTAAGTTTTTCATTGAGGAAACTCTGTTACGTGGGAAAATGGGGGTTAGGAAAACTCTGTTACGGTGGAAAATAAAGGGTGTTTCGGCAATACTATCTTTTATTGTAACAGTTTAGGAAGTAATCACCCGTATTTTTAGCTAAACGGGTTCTTGCATTGGATTGTCACTTAACGAACTACTTTGTGGTTGTAACATATCACACAAAAAATATAGGTGTGTGTAGCTTCTGTTTAATTGAATATCTACTTTGCGGTTCGGTCAGATACAGGAGTCGTTCTCAGTTTATAATTTCCTAAAAATCGAGCCGTTTGGCTGGTGAAGGCTTAAAAGCATTAACATGTCTGGACAGTTCATCATTCATCGTTTATTACTTGACGTGAGCAGACATGATGGCTGTTACCGGTCGGGAGTACGTCAAGCTCAACCTAATTAAGTGTTGTATTGAGCAGGAATTTATTCGAGCAAACTATTGTGGAGTGTGTCTAGCTGGAAGTTTGATTTTTCATGAAGTATCTGCAAAATATAGAATAGCAACCAAACTATGTCTGGGTACAAAGGTCTATTCTAATGGTGTGAAAATTACACCACATTTCTGGATAGAGCACGATGATATAATCTATGACCCCACCCTAGCTGTTACTCAACACCACATACCCCATAATCTAGAAGTTACTCATAGAAAAGATGAATTTGGGTGCAAAACCCTCGAAGATATAGCCATGGTTGGTATTTTTGAAAAATTTATGGTGAACGAGTCTACGATTGAATATTTCACTGAAGCTCCGAAACATCTATCGAAAGTGCGTGAAAATATTCATGAAACTGTAGCTAAAATATTTACGTAATATAATACATCTTATAGCCTGTATTTTTTCCCTAATGATATCGCTCCGCTTACAAAATATTCAAATTATCATAATTGACATTCAGTGTTCAGACAACACTTGGATATAGTTTTTATATTCACGCTAGAATTTTCACACTGTCCGCTCACCTTGAATATCAGATTGCCACAACGGCCGTGCTGCCGAATTCAATAATTACATCCGGTACGGCACTGGCAAGACTTTCATTATTCAATTGTGTAATTACCATCTCCACTGACCTTGAATATTGTATCGATTGTCACAACGACCATGACCGTGCCACCATTTTTTCTTCCAATTCCGTAATTACATCCGGTACGGCACTGGCGAGACTTCGATTTTACACTACACTGATAAGAGCTGATAAGCCCGAGCTGATAAGAGCTGATAAGCGGCCGGCTGGCTGTCTGGCTGAAGTGCAGCTATGCCTACTGTATAGATACTTGTTTGATATATTCGTTATGATCTTCCTGCATTTCAATTGAATCTAACAGGTCGTGTCTATGTCTGTCCAGCTGCGATTTAGATTCCGATTTAATTTTTTCAACGGTACTGTCAGATTTTATTCCGTGTGAGTTACCACATCCTACAATATTGTTTTTAGCACTTGATATTGATTTTCTCTTAAGCTCTGATAAATTCTCATGCAATATCTGATTTTTCACGAGAGTCCGCTCTACTCCCTTAACACTACCAGTAATTTTGTTCGGATGACAAAAGTTGAAGGAATTCGTATGAGCACTGACACCATTGCCTTTTAGGCTCATAACAACTTTTTCACATTTGTAATTATTAATTTTGCACAAAGCAAAAATTTTTATAGTTCCATCTTTCAGATATTTTGGATATTTTATTATTATCGTACAAACGTTGTTCACAAATCTACTTATGCGATTATGAAAATAAAACTGATGATATTCTTTAACTAACCGGTTGTCACGAATTATGTGATTTCTTATAACGCTTTCCATTTCAAAAGTGCCTTCCAAAATAGTGCACTGTTAATATGAACTTTGTGGTAGGTCATCAACGTTACAAGAATTTTTTTGGATGACTATATTATCATCTCCTATTTCGGACAAGTTTAAAAAACATTTTGGAATATCAAAACTTTCAGGAGTCACTTCATGCTTGTGTTCCGCAATAATTTTTACTTCTTTGGAATGTTCATTCTGTTGAGGTATAGACGTTTCCGTTTGTTACATGTTATCTGTTTCTACAATAATTGTACTAATATCAAAACGAGCTTTTTTTGTGGGAAGAAAATATGTGGTTATTGGGGAAGAGCTAACAACATACTGATTTGATTCCCACTTTTCCGTACAATCAACAATTTGATATTGTCCGCATTTACATAATCTCAGTCATTCAATATTTTTGGTTTTTTATCTTTTTTGGCAAACTTCACCTTCAATGGAAGCAAATATCTTCTCAATACTGGCTTTATTTGCGTGAATTCTCCGATACACTTGACTTGGGAATTTTAAAATTCTATGTCTCAAATTTTGACAAATAACTCTAAGAGCTCATCCACATCTCTAATGTGGTTGTATGAAATCCAAACCAAGGGTTCAATAAAACTCAAAGTCCAAACCACAAAATTTAATAAAAGTTCCTCAAAAGGACACTTATTATGCGCTACTAGTTTCGGTACTTACCATCATCAGGCTACAATATAAAGAAATGGAATACTTAATACATGAAGATCTTACAAGATTCTGTTGAAATAATTTAAGCAAGAGTTGTTAATAGATATAAAATGAATGTGAAAATTAATATTATAGTTAATACTACAAAATTGAGAATATTACAATTGTTGATATTAAATTAAAAAGTTAATGAGAATATTTCAAATTACAATTTTGATAATATAAATTATAAAAGTGGGTAGTCAAATTGAAATGAAATAAAATATAGTTACCTGTATGAAATATATAATCCAAAGAACAATAGGTTAGGTTAGGTCCGAAAGGACTATTTAATTGGGGTTGGGAAAGGAAAATTTTTGTTAAAGTCTGAACATAATGAAAATGTCCAAAATTAACAATGAAATAGTTCAAGCGGCTTAAACTAGCCACTGAAATTAATATTTGATAGGTTAAAATAACCATTATGAAGAGAAATAATGTCATGATGAATAATTAAATTATCCATTAAGATATTGAAATTTCAAACAAATCTTATGTTAACTGATACAATTTTTTGTAAATAATGCTCACTTAGCCAGACAATCTGGGAAGATTGTCTGCCCAGCAAGAACCACGGGTAGGTATGAGCTATTCTTACCAGGAAAAAAGGATTGGGTGGGGTATGTTAGTAGGAATATGAAGTTGGTTTTCCTTTGTTTCAATTTTTTTCATTTTTTTTTTAGTTTTTTTGCTTTTTCATTGGATTTGGAAAATATATAAGTACTACTATTATAAATAACCGGAATTATCAGAATCTTCTGAAGTTGGATCGTTTTCAAGTTGGATAACTATTGGTGCTATGTTCGCAATAGACAGTGAATCCATATATTCTTTTTCGGTTTTTATTACATGGGCCACGCAATTTTCCCATATATCGCTATAATTTTCATTGAATACTTGCCGAATATGGTCAAAGTTGGCGACTGATTAAATTTCCGTAAACGGCTTTTTACTGTGCCCCAAACAATTCCTATTGGATTGAAGATACAATGGTATGGAGGTAATCGCAAAAGGGTATGACCGGACCTACTGCAAATATTATCAATGACATATTATTTTTGGAAATTCCTACTTTTTATCATTCCAATCAATTTTTTTCCACCGGAATCTGGTCAGGAATATTGATGTTTTTAGTTCTTATGAATTTCAAAATTCCATCTTTTTTCGTAGTGATATTGGGAATTTTATTTAATATTCGCGAATGATACGACGCGTTGTCCATTACAATTACCGAGCTCGGCAAAAGCTGTTCGTCAAAACCATTATTTCAATAAATCGGTGATAATCAGCGGAAGACTTTGTTATATTTTTAGCCGACAATAGCAACGCCTTAGGTACAAAATCATCTTTACTTCCGGCATGAAGAATAATAACGTTTCTAAAGAATAATTTTCTGTGTCGTCATCCCAACCATACTTGACAACATCATGAGTATCAAACCAAGTTTCATCTGAATAAATTATTGTTCTGTTTGAATCACGGTACCCCTTTATTTTGCGCAAATACTCCTGTCTAAGCTCAACGATACGCCTAGATTCCATTATAACCATTCGATTATTTAACTTCTTATATTTAAATCCACAATTTAATGAAACCGCGCGCAGTGTTTCTAAACATTGATAGTTATATTCAGGAGTATCCCGCAATTTATCGCGAATCAGTTCTAAAGTTGGTACCATATTGTCCTTGTAAAACCCGTAAACAATCCGTTTAATAACATGTTTCGTAGCATTGTCAACCTCACTCAGTTTTTAATTTGTTCGTTTCCACTTTAAATAATGATCCGTAACAGTGCCTAGTTCAATCACTTTGTAAATCGTTGTAAACCCGATTTTCGCCAATTTGTGAATTCTCGCGATAACCGCATTATCAGAAATTACAGAATTTTATTTTTCCAAACACGCGTACATATTTAAAACAACGCGTTGACATTGAACATGTAAATCTTTGTCTTCAAATTCGGTCCCATCATCATCATTTATTGCTGCTAAGTCATTGGCATTTGTTTGTGGCGCCAAATTATTAGATTCCCATCATCTTGGACTGTCGTTTCAAATGGTCTCCAAAATGCCATTCTAATTAATAACACATAAATTATATTCATGAAACTCACCATAACGTCTACGAATAAATAAATATTATATTGATATCAATTCACTAAACTCACTCGACCAAGGAATTAGATACTACTATTATTTTAAATATTTCTTTAAAACAAAATTCACACACGCCCCTGGATCGAGACAGAATACTAATATCTCTTTAATATCGCAGGCCACCCTCGGCGCTGAATTTTTCATGTTAAGTGGTCCGCCTTAGTAAGTGACCCGTTACTCCGTTATATTATAAACAATAATTTTACTTGATGATTGTATTATCTGGAATGATCCCTAACACGTGTGCTGTAATGTGCTGCATTGCCAGATAAACTAAATTTTTTTAAATATAGATGGCATACAAGAAGTTGTTTTAATTAATTTCTATTTTTACAGCAATTTCGAGCGACTTTTTCTAATGTTATCTAATGAATTTATATTATGTATTGATTTAAAAAAATTTAAACTAGCTTTCTGAGAACATCACGAGCTAACAGTTTACTTAAGTAAAGGGAAACATTCGTATAGTGAGCCCAACAATTTTAGAAAATATATCGGACAACATTGCTTTATTTTATGGTCATCACATTAACATTAGCTACACTATAATCCATTTACTTCAAAATACTCTATATTTGGTTAATTGGACCCATCTCTATCATAGAAAAGTGTTTATGACATAAATTTGGTTTGAACCTGATATTTGCAGATAATGGTATTACATTTGTACCATTTGGGCATCCAGCAGAAGTTTTTGTTTGCTGAACATACAGTTCAATAGTTTTTTTTTATATTGTTTTTTAGCATAAGTATGTGGATTAAAAACATGTAAGTATTTTAGTATAATATCTATTTATTCTATATTTATTATTGAATGTTGATTACTTCAAATAATACCTATTATTGCTACAATTGTTTCAGAAAATAGATGATTATTTATTGAGAAAAAAAGTACTTTTATGATAATGCAACAATCTTCAATACTTTTGCAGAAATATTAACTTTTCATGAGAGGAAAAATTTAAGAAAGTATATAGGACAACATTGCTTTATTTTATGGTCATCACACTGTGAATAGAAAGACTTCACCCATGTAAATATATAAATACGCCAATAGAACTAAAATAAGATTTTAAATTGAATAAATCATCTGATACAGCTCACCTTCCGTATATAATTCAAACACTTGCAAGCAACAGCGCAATTATTTGACTGACAAAAAATAATAAACAATGTAGAAAGGGGGAAAGAAAGATTTTCAAAAATGTTATAGAAAACACATTATCTTTCCACTGATTAATGCTTTACCATGCGTAATTTGCGTAATACGACCCTGCTATTCTCTTGAGCCAGGAATTATTTCACTGAAACACGTTAGTATACATCGGAAGTAAGCTGCCCCAACATATCGTCGGCCCAATACCAAAGTCACGAATGTGCATACTCGATGTTTTGAGAAAAACGCGTTTTAAATATTGCAGGAATTGGTAAAAATAGAGATTTCAATCCGTGGTTTTTAGTCAGTATTGAATGATTTACTTTTGTGAAAAATTAAATAATGTCGGTTGAAAATTTCAAATTTTTGTAATATTTTGGAAAAAAAGGCACATTCGTTGTTTTGGCTTCTCAAAATTCAGGATATATTATGTTTCGTTAAAACAAATAAAATAAAAATATTAGGAAAATTAACCATAATTTTATTGAGTTAATAACGGAACATTTAAAAAAATTAAACAAAATACAGGAACATTAAACTCGTTTACATAAAAAAGAAACTAATAGTATATTAACGCTTAGTCTTTGTCAGCCGCGCAGCCAGCTACACAAAATAAGTAGGTGTAAGTATAACATCAGTCTTCGTCAATATCGGACTCTTCACCAATGTCTGGTTCCGGTAAATTGTCCCTCACCATGTGATTTGTTTTTAGGGAACGGTAGAAATCATGGTATGCTTTTGGTATTGTCAAGTCCTTGCACATTTTATCCAAGTCTTTCCATTTTGCCTCGCTGATGGGCAAGTCATTTTGATAGGCCTTTTTTAAGTCAGCTTGTTTTGAACGGCCCCTGGTTTTTCTGCAGTCCACTCCAATAAAAACATCGGTAAAGTCTATTTTGTAAAGAACTTTTACAGAATTATTTTCTTTGATATACCGAAGGCAGCAAAGCTTTCTCCAAGGAATATTATTAAAATTGAACGAATTATTATTTGAAAATTCTTTGAAATCCAAAAATTCATCAAACGTCAAGGACTTAACAACAAAAGGGCATGGTGTGATACGCGCATCTCTTATAAGTTGCGCCCAGCCCTCGGGGGTATAAACGGGTACATATTTTGCTTTTTTCTCTATTTTCGAGTGAATAGAGTCGCACTCCATTTCTGTGTGCCCTGTTTCGAAAAACCGATGATCAATGACCTTCAATGATGGATGTTCCCCAAGAAGTTGGATGCACATGGTTGCAAATATTGAATTTTTTTGCTGACCTCCACAGCCATCAGACATCATGCGGACCTCCTCGATTTCAGAATAGCCCATAATAAAATCATATACACAGGATGCAATTTCATTAGCCCCTCTTTTTCCATTTGTTTCGTCCCAAAGGTAGCACACAACATTTTGGTTTGCTAAATTGTAAATAGTTAAATTGAATACAGCGAGTTTCCTCAAATAAAATATTTGTCCCGCGGATCCTTTGGGCGTTGTTAGGACTGCCTGCAAATCGAAATTGAAAGACAAAACCTTAGGATTCTCTTTTGCTATGAACTTGTCCGCATCGCGAGCTTCTCTAGCTTCATTTTTCCTATTGAGATGTTTTTGATACGCTTCTTCTTCTGCCTTTTCTCTTCTTCAGACATACTTTTGTATGCCAAACCTTTCTTGCATTGGTCTTTTTTTGGCTGAAAGAAACCTAAGTTGTATTCGGAAAATATCTGGCGGTATTTTTCAAATCAAACAGTTTTGACATATTCAGTACTGCACAACTCTTTGTATTTCCTGTACATTATTGATATATTAAGCGATGAGTCAAGGTACTTCTTTTTACTGGATTTACGACAATAATGCGACTTTACCGCTGGAAAAGATTTAATCTGTTTCCGTATAAATTCTTCAACATTCTGTGGTAATTTGTTTGATGGTTGGTGTTTACCGCGTTTATCTTGCTGTAGAACTCCATTGTTCGAGATCTTGTTTGCGGCACTTCGCATAAAAGCGTCGGTCACATTCAATGTGGCCATAAAAAATTCTCTACATACTTTAAGTTCAATTCCGTCAACTGTATGACTATACACACAGGTGTAGTTTTTTCTGGAATTTTCAATACCTCTTGTCGTCCGTTTCTTTGTTTTTTTTTCAATGTGATTGTGTAGAAATTGACGCTGATCGTCAATGCAGCTTAAATTGCGGAAATCATTATAGATCCTGATTCGGTTGGGCTCGGTAACTGAAGTTGCACATTTATGTTTTGGCTTATTGAGACAAGGTATCGGCAAAAGAGGGCGTGAGGGTTTTTTGATTCCTCTGTGGCCAATGTAAGACTCACCTTTTAGCCTTTTAACTTTCCTAACATTTTTTTCCATGTCATTTCGTTTCTTTTTTTTCTGAAAGATACCTTTTCTCGGTCAGCAAAACCCTCAACATCACCTTCCAATGAGCTTTCATTTCCTGTGTCTGACGAACCTGGTTCATAAAGATCCGAAGATGAACTAGAAATAACCAGATCTTCATCTAGTGTTCGTGGTGAAGCTGGAGGAAGATTGTTAGGTTGGTCAACCAGACGAGATGTTGACGGTGGCTTGTCAAATTCAACGCATTGTTGCTGTGAAGCTGGATGCTCGTTGGTATTTCTCAATGGAACTTCGGTAAACATGTTATCATCTGAAAAGAGAAAAAGAAAATACTAAAAACACATAATCTAATGAACCAATATCATTTTTTTCTTCACACAATAATATCGTTTTGTATGGAAAGTAACTATTATTTTCATTTATTTAACAAATATTTTCTCACCTTGAGCTTGTAATTTCCGGCAATTTCTCATTATTCTTGCTAATCGGGAACTCATCTTTTACCAAAATCGCTAAAATCACGAATATCTTAAAGTACAATTGTTTACACTGCCAATACAACGAATGTGGCACATTCGTTAATTTAAATCTTGAATAGTAAAATAATTAGCAACGGCAAATACACGAATATGGTACATTCGTGTTTTCGTTATGGCAGTAAATCTCCAACTGACGCTCTCGTGGAATGCGTTCCGGCTGGTAGGAGTAGAGGGGATAAGGAACAATATTCGTGCTTTTGGTATCGCATAGTAGGAATAAAGTTGTACATGTTGCTACACATAGGCGAAAATGGGCAATTTAGCACATTCGTGACTTTGGCATTGGACCGACGATATTTCATCTCAACAGTTGTTTGCTAAAGGACCCCGCGCTTTTCTTATGACAAAGTGGCGTTCCGTCAAATGTTATGAATTTTGGATATGATGTTGTACTCGACTTCTTGACCAAAAGTGTCCATGGGAGCAATTCAATCCTATGACTACTTTCCGATATACAGGGTATTAAAGTTGAAAAATCCTTGTTTTTTGTGACCACGTAATTTTATTATTAACAAATAAATATGCATTTTTAATTGATACTACCATTGATATGTTCTAGTTTATCGTAAACTTACAGTTTGAAAGTTCAATATGTCAACATATACAGGATGGGACTCAATTATACAAGGATGATTTTCTGGAATTCCAGAATGAAAACAATGTCAGAATTGAAAAGTTACTTTATATTTCATGTTTTGGCATCAAATATACTAATTCTAGAGGTATTCCATACAGGGTGATTATTCATGCAATCTGGAATTACGTTTTTCCTATATAAAATAAATAAGTTCCACCATGCATTTCAAAATTAGTTTTTGATGTTGAAAACGTATTGGTGACGTAGATATTAGTACTTTTCTTGAAATACAAGGTGATTTGCACACACATCTTGTTATTAAACCGACAAAAATTAGGGAAAATACACTTTTTCTGAATCATCCTGTATTTTATAATTCAATCCGTCAGAATGATTAATTTATTTTGTTTTGTAATAAGCTTAAGATAGTAAATGAGCTGAAAAAATTTCATTATTTTACTATTACCAGTTTCTCAAAAACAGGGTCCTGAAGGTAGAGCACTCAGCAAAAAACTGAAGGAAACTTAACATTTTCTTGATGTCTGGCAAAACCGAGGAACCATATAACACTTGCAACATGAGCACAAGTTCCTAGGGTTCTGGCTCCTGACTTGCAAGTACAGTAATAACCTGAGATTGACTGGTCTTCTTCTTCGTTATTAGAGTCTCTGTAAACCACCCACAGCATATGGTTTGTAATATTTCTAAATCTAGAGAACAATCTGAATCTTAGAAAGTTCGGTTCTTCAATGTGTTCATCTATTTGTAAAATATAGTCTTCTTCTCTTTGCACTTTATCCTGTATGTAATAAGTAGCCAAATGAACATGGTATGACCTGTCAGATTTTTTAAATATTCTTGGGATAAATGAGGAAATGTTGGTACATGCCTATGATTCAACCGATTCTAGTGACCACCTCGTGCTCGAATATTTTCTTCCTCTACTCGGGCTTGAACCACATTGACTTCTTCAGAATAACTCAACATTTGATCAGCTAACTCAACTGTTCCAGCAATTAAATGATATTCTCGTAGTCTTGCTGCGTGGGTGATGAAAATTCTGAAGGTGATCAAACCCAATGGCAGAATGTAATTAATAATCATCTATAATCACTGATTATAGATGATATTTCTATAGATAATACAACATTAGCAAAAAAGTCAAAAAAGTATATTTTATCGTATATTGTTATAATATTATAAGTGATTATTACCATATGTAACTCAGTTAAAATGATTAAGGCATTAATACAATATAAGTTTTACTTAACGGTTTGTAGTAAATACATCAAAACAAGTTAATTGAATAATATTCTTTTTTCATCATTGCCACCTCCGTTTTTCCCCTTTACAGGAATTGTGGCGACAAAGGGGGTTTCAGGAAAAAATAAACTTTCAAAAGTTGTTCTACCCGGTTCCTCAACGGAGAAGGGTCGAGGGAAATTAAATAAACAATTATTTGCGGTTCCAATAAATTTTTAATGTTAAATAAATAGATAGTCACACCGTTTTTAACGACTTACACCAGTCTGGGTGTAGAGCGGGCCTGATAGTAGGTGGTTTGCACCGTAGACCAACTGCTAGCTGTCGATGTCAAATGACAATCAAGAGCACGTTGTAAAAATTTCAGACTTACCTACAATAGTAAAATATCAAATGAATAAAATGGGTAAAACTTATAAAAACAAATGGTCTCAGCCATGGGATAAAATTCTCTTCAATACAAAAAAAAAGGTAGGTAACTAGACTAGTTCATAGAATCGATTCCAAGAGTATACTTTTGGATTACACTGAAAGATTAGTATTGAGAGTTATTATCTAAAAGTTTACAAAAGCTGTAGTCACAAAAGGTTACATAAATTTTAGGAGTGTATGGGAAGTTTCAACTTCCAACAGAGTTGGGCGATATAACCAATAGTCTCCGCAAATGTTGTCTTCAACCTATCTGAGACACCTATACTGTCTCAACGAACAGGAAACAGGACAGATGGTGATAAATATGAATGGTCTTACTTGCAAGGCTCCAGGTGATGTATAGTCGATAGGTCGGAGGAACTAGACGAAGGGGCCTGGCCCTCTAAAGGTGAGTTCTCTGCTACTCGTAGAACTATCTGTGAATTACTCCTATTGTCTTAAAGAACAGACGTCTGTGTAGATGACGAGGAAGGGTAATGATGCGAACAACGATGATTCAGACCACGAATAGATCTAAGAATAGGACCCGGAATAAGAGATCTGAAATACGAGACTCCCATGATGACTAGGTCGGTTAGAAGAGCGGGTACTTACCAGGGATGGAGTGTACCTCAATGTTTTATTCCTTTTCCTGTTAGAAGGAAATCCGCTAGCTGCGATTGAATAGCCACTTAAGGTATTACTTAATATATCTAACAGGTTTTAGTTGTAACTGGGCTAGATCCGAAATTATTTCGAAAGAGCACAAAGAGAGTGACCACTTTAAAGCACCAGAACACAAAAAAGGAGGATTATGGACCAGTCCAAACCTCACAAGGTCAAGGTTAGTCTTCTTCTACTTAATACCCCTCAGTATCAGTATCAGTATTAGGTCAAAGGTTAACTTAATAGGTAGCTGTACAGTTCATTGAACTTTACTTAATAGGTCAGAGGCCTCTTGAAGATTGATAAGAAATTTGTTACTTGTCAGAAAATGTAAACACAATCAAATGAAGTGTGGTAATAATGAATGATTCTTAACTATTTTTGATGTAGTGGATGGTATCAGAGCAATATAAACAGGGTGAGTGGTGGATCTCTTTCACATTCGTATGAACTATTTATATTAATAAAATTAAATGGTTAACATTAAAAACTATCTGATAAATGTTGAATTGAAACAGTTACATCATAAATTATAAAATGTTTATATAGGTAAAAACTATTGTTAAATCACTAATACATGGATTAATCTTGTTATAAAAACAAGGCTACTAATGGTGGATTTTCATCGAACTCATATACAGGTGTGGTGGAATATTTTTGTATGAAATTAGCCTTTTCTTTTCCTTTTACGATTTTCGGTAATGTCTTTTAGAATATTTTTGAATTTGTGTAAATGTGTATAATTAGCATTCCAATTAATACCATGATTATTCTTCATTAACCAAGCTGCTTGTCTGTGTAAGTCTGAAGGCAACATATGTAGAGAAAATGGTGATTTGAAAATATAATGACATACTTGGGTGTTCGGGGAGCACGCTATTTGCGCCTATTACAACGTGGTACATCAGCAGATAGCGTTAGTAGCATTTAGCGCTTTTCTGCACGACAAGCTCCGTGAACGGTTGTACTACGTGTTGTGAGTCGAACATTGTCGATATTATGAGTTTTCTTTTGTCTTTTCAATATATTTTTCCAATAATCGAAATGTCTTTATTAAGACTGTACAATCCTGTGACACAGGAAACTACAGAAATTGTAGTTTCGGAAGCCGAGACACAACGGCCAGAAACTGGTGAGTTTAGTTTGGTATTATAACTCGCCTTTTGATCTGATACATCGATTGAGGACTTACCAGAGTTATATTCAAGAATGGCAGCTGGTTTTCGTATATTACCACCAAAGCGTTTTGTAATTTCAATCATTTCATTCCCATGTTTGGTAGACAAAAAATTCACATCACGCTTGTCACTCCACTTCCCTACACAAATACCTCTGCTATTTTCTTTTACAATAATTTCTCCCACTTTCAACTTTTTATTCACTACTTCTTTTGGGTTACCTCGACAATTAGCTCTAAGAGGAACAGACACGGCTGGATTATTTTCTTTCCCTGCATACAGCTTCATATTCCATGTTAATACATTGTCACAACAAAGTTTGGACATTTTCAGACCGTATTTGTGGGTTTTATTTGGAATGTATTGTTTCATCAACAAACGTCCACGAAATGGTATGTATGTCTCATCTACACAAACTACAACGGCAGCCATGGAAGTGATTCTCAACCTCTTCCCTTTACATATGGTGGTGGAAAGTGTTGCGGAGAGAACAAGATACAGACTAAGTAGAGAGGGAATCATTAAAAAAAACCACCTCCTCACTTCTTAGAAATCAGACAACCTGGGACATGCCACAAGACGGTATTATGAAAAAGTATAACTTTTCAAAGAAATTCGTTACGGCAATGAGCAACAAGAAGGAATGGGATCCAAATAGCAGAAAGCAAAAATCCACGCCATAAGAAAGTGCGCCCAGTTCAATATTGATGAAGGATACAGAAGACAAAGGATTATCATAATGTCGGATAGTCAAGCAGCCATTAAGGCACTGAGCTCTTGTGTAATCAGTTCCAAAATGGTGTGGGAATGCCTAGACAAACTCAATGAACTAGGCGAGAACAACATAGTCACCTTACTATGGATTCCAGGACACACTGGAATAGAAGGAAATGAAATAGCAGATAAACTAGCAAAGAGGGGGACTGAAATACCTTTCTGGGGGCCTGAACCCTTTCGCGGAATCAGCCCCAATGTAATATTGGAAGAAATAAGTAAGGCCGAGAAAAAGAGAAGATCTGACCATTGGAAAGATCTAGTAGGGCTCATACAATCAAAGACTCTTCTGGGTGACTACAACCTGTTGAGATCAAAAGAATGCATAAGTCAAAGTAAAACTGCGCTAAGAGTTTTAACAGGGATCCTAACGGGACATTGTCGCCTGAATGGGCACCTGAAAAAGCTCAAAATAGTGGATGAAGAAGAATGCAGATTTTGTGGCATGTAAGAAGAAACCTCCATCCACATACTTTCCAACTGCACAGCACTTCAGAATCCTAGAGCACAGCACCTGGGAGATTACTGGATAGAAGAGGAACATTTGCCTAAGTTGAAGCCTGCAGGACTGAAGGAACTACTAGTTTCTGAGACTCTCCTCAAAAACTGAGTAGAAGTGAGGGGGCACAATAGATCTTCAAGGTCTCAGTGAATGTCACCAAAAAAAAAAACACACATACATACGCAAACTATCTTCCCAGGCACATATTTATATTTCTTGACATTTTTGAACAAATTCATTCATTAGTGGTTCAATTTTATAGATTCTGTCTCCTTCAGAGCATGTCTCGTTATTGCTAAGATGTCACATTTTCAATAAAATTTTAAATCTATTTCGAGTCATGATATGTGATATAAAATCGTTTTTTAAAAGTGGATGTTTGCTCCAATAATGCCTCATCATGGGCATTTTTACAAGATCCATTTAGCCTAAAAGTCCCAAAAAAGGTTTTATTCCATTTTGGCTTGTCGGATGCCAATCTCGAAGCCTGGGACATGGTGCTACATCATCAAAACTAAGGAGTAACTGGGTGGTTTCTCTCACCATCAGTCGTCGTCCTAAAATAATAAGTTAATCTAAATAAAAAGTTATCGATACCATTTCTACACGATAAAAAAATGTTCCATTCCTGCGCACTAAATATAAAATAGGTTTTTTTGGTTCCAAATATTCCAACACATGGATCATAATTTAAAAATAGGTGATAAACCAACCTTCACATACTTTGTTTTATATGTATTTAGAGACAATTGACATTCTCCCAAAAATGCGTCATTATCTTGCAATTGATTAAAATTCATATATGTAGTTTTTGTGAGTGATTCTACTACTACTACTACTACTATTACCACAACATACTATCACTATTAGAATAATTTTAAGATATTTTCTCGTAGAAAAATATCTGGAAAAAAAATATCTCATTTATTCCAAGAATTACATCATGCTCTCGAGAGTTAAAAAAAATTGTATCACCCCACTCTAAAATCAAAATTATAAACGTTGGAAAATCGTTGAATCTAAACAGTATATTGATAAACTTCAAAAGTGAATGCATTTTTAAAATAAAACTGTATAATCTACAGCAGCAGCATTATCATCTAGAAGATTGTATTTGTCCAATGAAGGACCATTGTCTATACAAGCGACGATTATATCAGTTTGATGAAGAAGAACTTGGGAAGTTTCCATTGGATTATTTAATTCAAAAAGCGCAACCACTTGAGTTATTGTATGCTTGGTATAAATTACCAAGAGCATGTCTAGACAATTTCGATTCACAAATCCAACTGCCTTGTTTTATACTGTAATAAGTACCAAGGGTGGAATTATGGAAAACATCACCCTGTATAACAAATTTCAAGTATATTCAAAACAAAATCAACTTCATAAAAATATAATTTAGATTCAAGTAGCGTAGCAAATTTCAATCAGACTAAACAATGCTGATAATGCACAATGACACAATTACAAAGTGACCCAAAAGGAACCTAGTTTCGAAAACACGAGTTCGCTGATGAAGCAAAGCGATCATGGGTTACAAAGTACACGTGTGTCCAATAAGAAAGCAAGGAATAAAAAAGTGGTGGAAAGCTGACTGGGCAAAAACTGCCCAAAGCTGGACAAGATAGAAAAAAAGACGAGTTAGTTGGGTCCCGAGGACGGTTGCGAGGGGTTGCCCCATAGAGTTCGCGGTTAGCGGTCATCTGGAAAAATCCAGAGTTATATTTCGACTTTTAAGACAAAAGTAGTGCGGTGTTCAAAATAAGTTTCGTTTCGACACTTAAAGGATTTTATCGAGAGAGCGTCTACTGTAAGCGCTTAAAGAGTAATTCGGTAAAGAGGGTAGCGAACGGCCAAATAAGATTTGCTAGAGGCAAATAGGTTCGATAAAAAGTCTACCCCATCCGATACGTGTGTTGGTGTCAACGAATAAGCCGGGTGAGAAGTCTTCAGCATTATTGGAGAGCGCCCTACCTGCACATTGGTGAGTCTGATTAAATGTTGTACTAACTGTTGAACAAATATTTTTGTAGTTTGGTTAGCCCGTATTTTATTGACACCTCATGCACATATTTTTTATTTTATTTTTTTTTTGAATTTTATATTCATTTGATATTTACTGTTATAAGGGATTGAGTCGTAATCCTCAAAACTGAGGGGTGAGGAGCATTTAGCCCACACCGAAAAGTTTGCAAATAGAGAATTCATTTATCAATATAAGTTATTAAGTTTTCATACGTAACCTATAATTACGATTCTCGACCATTTTCAATTAACTGAATTTATTATCATAATCATATCTTTTGTTTTATATTATAAGTATTTATTATTTCATTATTTAATTTCTATCCTTGGTTTTCTTTTTTTATAATAAACCCATTTAAATTCGATAACGCTTAGTTTGCTTTCATACACAGGTATCCCCTAAAAACTACTTAGTAAATTAGTAGTAATACCTTATCCTGAACCTTATACCAGACGTAACCCTACACACAAAGACCTCTCATTATCAACAACAACTGATAGCAGCGGAGGCCGGATCTTACCTTTCGGACTTTTCTTACAGGAGTCGTTGATTCCTGTTTCCCACGTAATCGTGGGTAGTGACAGCCAGCTACGCTGCCTTCTTGTTATTTTCAGGGACACACCAGGAGAGTTTTACTTTTTCAGGTTCCGGCTCGTGAAATTCGGCACCAAGGTGTTCTCTGGAGTAGCAGCTTTTACGGTGGACCAGCAGTTTTTAGTTTCTCTATTACAGGTTTTTGATTACTAACGACCGCCGGTACTACATTGGTTTTACCGGTTATTACAATACATTACAATCGTCCTGGCTGGCAAAGTCACTCCGATGAACCACCATCATCACTGTCAAGATGTCATTTATGTACCTTAGCTATTGAACAAATACATTTTTGATGTAAATTAAATCTCTTTAATATACTATGTTTTTTATTACATAAAATAATTACAAAGATAAAAAGTTATGAAATCACGAAGTTTTAAAATTTCTACCACTACTACTACTCTCAGTTATATTTTATAAATAATTATATATAATCAATCTCATAATCGTTAATAAATAGACTTAGGGTGAAATTCATAGTCGACACTTGAGGGTCACTCATACTTCACTCATCCTTATTGTATGCAGAGACTATTGACAGGCGAAAAGTGAGGTTGAGTTTGAGTTTAGCTTGAGTCAAATATGAGTACAGATTCCAGCTCCCTTGAGTGAAGATTTCTAACTTATAAACCACGTTTTCACCTTACACTGTCATTTTACGATATTGACATTTTGTTTGGTTGTTACTTGTCGGTTGATGTTTCAAAATTTTGAAGGAAATTAGTATGATGGATGATTTTATTGACTTTGTAAACTATATAGATGATGATAATGCTTACGTTTATCGTTTACCTAGGTTAGTAATCACATTGGTGTAGTAAAAAGCAAAATTATTAAATTAATTTATCTTTTAGATATAATCGAGATGCAGAGGATCCATTGAATGGATACACTAATGTTGAATTATTGCAACGATATAGGTTTTCAAGAGATGTTCTTATAAACATAATATTACCTCTAACCACACAGAGGCAAAATGAAGAAAACCATAGGGGTTTGCAATATCACCGATAATGAAATTGTGTATTGCTTCACGGTTTTATGCAACAGGATCGTATCAAAGAGTTTTGGGTGATTTGATGGATATAAGCCAATCTTCAGCCTGTCGTATTGTGGCCGAAGTTTCACAAAGTATTTATGAAAATATTGCTGATTTTATAAAGTTTCCAAACAATGAAGAAGAAATTAAATTGAAGTTTTACGTTTTAAGTTTTACGAAATGGCTCATTTTCCTGGGGTGATAGGATGCATTGATGGAACTCACATAGAGATAAAAAATCCAGGTGGTGTTAATGGGGAAATATACAGAAATAGGAAGGGATGGTTCTCGTTTAATATTGCAAGTTGTCTGTGGTCCTAATGGTGAATTTTTTGACGTTGTGATTAGATGGCCGGGATCAGTACATGATGCCAGAATATTCAATAATAGCCCCTTGAAATTTGGATTAGAGCAAGGCCAGCTACGGGGAATTATACTGGAAGATAGTGCATATCCACAGTCACAATTTCTCTTCACACCGTATCAAAATGCAGATACTCCCGAAAAAGTAAGGTACAATACTGCACAAATCCGGACAAGAAATTGTATCGAGAGATCGTTTGGGAAGTGGAAACTAAGGTTTCGTTGCTTACAAAATATTTTATTGCATAAGACCACAAAGTCACTTCGCATTATATGTGCCACATGTATTTTACAAAATATAGCCGTTAATAATAGAGAACCATTGATGGATAACAGACCTATTCGCCAAAGGGAAGTGCCAAACCCTCAACCTCAATTTCTTCGTCTTGGAATCGCCATGATGATTTTGTTGGACGATATTTTAACTAGTAATTGTTTTTCATCAATGTGGAATAGCATGTGTTTAACGTTTGTTATTATTCAAGAGAAAATATCAAATCAGTATAAGTTTTATTTATCGAGTAATATAATATTTTTTCTAAAAACATGTTTATTCTTTCAATAATTCATCTGATTTTATCATTTCCTTTTTTCTTGCCTCAATTGCTCTTCAGCAATTTGCAGACGTATTTTTGCTTCTCCTAATCTGATTTGATGCAGTTCAGCATCTTGCTGCATCAGTGCCTCTTGCCTTCTAACACGTACATCCATTTCAGACTTAATAGCATGATCTCTTGCCTCTATAAAATATAAACTGATTACTCATATAAATTACCAATTGTTAAATTCCTGTCCTACCTTCCCTACTTTTTCTTGTCACAGATTTGCTTCTGGATGAGGATGGTGTTACATAGACTTGTGTACTTATACCTTCTAAAGGATCTGAAAAATATATTTTGTATTTATATTCTGAATATGAAAATACGAGAATTAAGACTTGACTATAAAATGAATAAATATATTCAATGAATGTAATATCAATTCACCCTCTACAACTTGCATTATGACAGTTTCTTCATTAACTTTTTCAAAAAATGTATCATTGTCTATTGTATCCCTAATTTCCACATCAACATTTAAATTTAGCAAGTCATCTATTTCAGATGGTGGAGCTGCCACATATGGACCACCACCTGTCACCATTCTTTTTTTTTTCAGCAGCCAGCCCCCCTTTTCTACGCCCTTTTATGTTCCCCCACCATTTTTTCAATTGTTCAGGTGATCTCTTTAAAAAAATATACCTTATATTACTTGTAATATTATGTGGTATTTAAAAGAAATTATAAAATGGAATTCAGCTCTATCCCACATAGCATTAATTTATCAATAAATAATCTCTACTACTTACGAAACAATGCTCTCCGCTTGAATTAAACTTTTGTGCCAGTGACACCCATGCCTTTTTTTTGCCAGTTACGCTAACACAATCAGTTTTTTAATTCTCTATATAGGAATATCTTCGAACCAGCTCACTTAAGGCCAGTTTTCCGCTAGACGAAAAGAATGTTCTTTTGTTTTCCATTTTCTTAACAAATAATGAACTTTAATGAAATAATATCTACTACAAAAATTGAAAATAAGACTTAAAATTATCTATTAAATAACTAGCTTGAAAAATGAACTTATGTAGCAAATAAGAAATATAATATGAACAGTAAAGAGCTAAACTGAGAATAAAATACTTGCAGAGGGCTAATACACGAACTGAACACAACACAAATCCGTTGGATGTCAGATGAACGTTTAAGGACGTTCATAAATCACAATTGTCAACCAAACGCAACCAAAAATTCTTAATAATAACATTGATGTAAAACTTTCTTCACTCAAATTCAAGTTTTACTTGAGCAATGACTGTGGATATGAAAAGTCACCTCGAGCTAAGCTCAAACTAAGTTGAGTTTGAGTATGAGCGACACTCAAGTGTCGACTATGAATTTCACCCTAAACCTCTCATCAGCGGGTGGAGGTGAATTCAATTCATGAGAAGGATGTAAATCCATATTACATTCATATCTTTCCTTAAGCCCAAACAGCAGTGTTTGAAACTGATTTTGACACCACATTTTCCTCGACTGATATATTTTATGCGATTCTTCAGTATAATAATACACATGACAATGATCTCTAATTGTGTGTGAAGTGAAATCCAAGTTTTTCAACCATATTTTAAACAAAAGAGATCTGTAGCACGTTTGACATAAATATAAATTCAGTGAAATTACTTTGTATCAGTTGAACCACACACAATCAATGCTATTCTGTTCGCAAATAGCAATGTTGTTATAGAAAATATATTGTTATCATAGCAATATTCCAAAAATTGGTATTCTGGTCATCATGTTAAGCAATATATGTCCTGTCAATTTTAAAGATATCTTGTTATTTACCTTGTTATCTCAGCAACCTCATTTTTGTACTTGTTAAATTCATAGCAAGCTTTCAAAAAATGGAAATAGTTTTTTCCATTATAATTTTTTTTTCAGGAATTTGAGAATATTGAACAAAGGTAAATTGTGAAAGAATACTATTTTGATAGGTTTATTTCTATAAATTATTTGTAGAGAAACTATTAAATTGCAGTTTCGACAAATTAGGGATAACAGCAATCCTTTCGAATTATCAAATGGAAAATTCATAAAATTATTTCGGCTAAATAAGTTAGCAACCTTCAATTCAATAGAAGAGTTTATGGGATTTGTTGATGAACCTACCAGAGGAGATAGTGTCCCTTTTCTCTTACAGGTAAGTTCAATAAATTTTGTTCTCAATGAACTTTTCCAAGTTTCAACTGAATATTAATATAAAGGTTTTTGCCATGGTAGCTATCAAACCATTGTTGGTGAAGAATATTGGAAAGAGTCAACCTGCTATAAGCAGAGCAGTAAATAAAGTCAGCAGTCTTATTTCAACATATCTATTACCACGATATGTTAAATTTCCTAGTACTGCTGATGAAGTGAGAGAGACTAAGCAAGGGTAAGTTGTTAGTTTATATAATTATATATGTAAACAAAAAGTTATCAATTCTAATTTTAGATTGATTAATACAAATTTGCACCTTTCTGGTGCAATAGGAGCAATAGATTGTACCTACATTGCAATAGTCTCTCCAAAAACTGATGACCTCATTAATCCCGCCGTTGCATATATCAACAGGAAGGGGTTTCATAGTATAAAAGTTCAAGCCTTAAGTATTTACAGATGCCTGTTGTCCAATATCCACCATGTATTTATTATTCTCTAGATAATTGATACAAACTTGATAATAACAAATATCAATGTACAAAATCCAGGAGCCACTCATGATGCAGCTATTTGGACTGTTTCAACAATTCAGCGTCACATGACAAGGAAATATATGGAGGGCAGAAGGAACTGTTACCTTCTAGGAGATTTTGGATATCCTATACAGCCTTGGTTAATGACACCATTTCTCAATTCTCAACCAAATAGTCCAGAAGATATTTACAATAATATGGCTAGGAATATTGTTAAAAGGGGGTTTGGTGTTTTAAAAGCACGCTTCAGATGCCTCCGTAGAGATAGAGTCCTCCACTACAGCCATATAAAGGCAGCTCAAATAATTTGTTGTGGTGCAGTTTTGCATAATATCTGTAGGAAACACAATTTGCCACTTAATGATGATGATGACCATCATGCTTCTGATCATGTTGATAATCCTATTGATGAAGCAAATATAAACGATGATGGTATGCTTGCTGCATTGATTCATATTTAAAATCATTTCTCAGATATTGATGAACTCACTGAAGGACGATTTATTAGAGGACAAGTAGTAGGCCAAGACCAGGAAATGTATTAAATTAACTATAAAATATATTGACAATAAAAGAAAGTTATTATATTCTAAAACAAAAACAAAACAAATACATTTCAACAAAAAA
>CAJUYH010005244.1:0-23998 GCA_910591685.1 Galerucella tenella
GAGATATTACCACAGCTAGCAATATCAACTTTTATTGTTAACAATAGATCGTTTAGTTTTGTTTACATTTGAATTTGTTTTGCTTAATCACTGATTAATTGTGCGGAAGCAATCCAGGTAGCAATTATCAAAAGGTAACACTGTTTTCCATGCGCAAAGCTTAACATTCCAGAATAGTGGGAGGTTGCTAAGCAATTAGAAAATAACAGTGCGGTAATAGTAGTTTTTCTACACCCACATGTATATTATCCATTTCCTGCACAGTTTAGAGAATGGAAATGTAGGCCATATCGGCTAACTGAACGTATATGATTTCATATACATCCTAGAACGTATATGAAAACCACCAATAAGCATTTGCGTTTAGTACTCGTCAGTCATCTTTTTTTTCAAAATAACTTGTCAAAAAAAGTCTCTCCCAGAAGCACTGGATCAAGATTATTTATTTATAGGAATAAACTAGAATGAAATAAACCTTATAAATTGATAACAAATACTAAAAACAGAATAAAATGGGTATTTAAGATATTATAATGTATATGGGTATTTAACATACCAGACTCTCACGCGGTAGACCCGGTTCGATTTCGCGTGTAGAAATTTTTTTTCAATTGTTAATTTTATTTTCAAATAATTATTCTGCTCAATATTGATAACTACCAAAGGCAGTCGCTTGAAATATTCAGCAGAATATTCATTATTATAAATAAAGGTACGGTACCCTTCTTGCGGGAGTCTATTTATAACAGCATCGCATATTTAAAAAGGGAAACCGTAATGTTATACAAATTGTACATTTGAGAACTGTACGTCTATCACAAAAAATTAGTGGAGACATAAAATTGAATTGGTACGATTATGAATAAAATTGTTGAAAATTTTCAATTTCAAGATATATTTATTTAACAGTTTATTCAAATGTTTATTTTCTGTGGATTGTCCATATCGCACTCGAACGATTGAGCACTCCGCCTACGGCGTCTTGCTCAAACTTCGTCCTTGTGCGATATGGCCATCATATCCACACTAGTTGCTCAAACTACTATTGTGTAACTAGTGTGGATATAGATAGATCTTTATTGTTCTTTAGTATGAGGATACATGAACAAGGGTGACAACATTTATAACAATATTAGCTAATACAAAACATATGTTTTTAAAATAAAAAATATAAAAATAAAAAAAAATAAAAAAAAAACTATTGTGGATATGGACAATTCACACGAGTCGAAGAGTATATTTTTTCTACGACCCATTTAAGAAAAAATCTATAAAATAAACATTTGAATAAACTGTAGAATAAATATAACTTGAAATTAGAAATTTTCAACAATTTTATTCATAATCGTACCGTGAGAGTTTGGTATGTCTACCACTCGACTACTGAGGTTTATACTAGTGTAACGTCAGATGTATTAAATACTTTAATAAGAGCTGACGTCCATCGGTAGTCCCTTAAATACGCACTTTATTCTGTTTTTAGTATTTGTTATTATTAATTCATACGAATTGTTTCAAGATTATTTTTGTAGATAAATATTATTGATTCATTGCTTCTGGGAGAGACTTTTTTTGACAAGTTAATTTGACGTTTCATTGAATTGAAAAAAAGATTAGTGACTAGTACTAAACGCGAATGCTGATTGTTGGATTTCTTGTACGTTCTAGGATGTATATGAAATCATATACGTTCAGTTTACCGATACGGCCTACATTTCCATTCTTTAAATTGTGCAGGAAACTGATAATATACATGTGGGTGTAGAAAAAATTCTTACTGCACTGCTGTAGCGTGCGGTAATTTAACAAATGGATTATTACAATAAAATGAAACAAAGTATGGTTTTAATTTTCATATTGATAGGGTTGTTATAAAATAAATGGAAGAAACATCTAATTTAGAATGATATTCTGTTAATTAATAGTTGTTTTACATTTATTGCAATTTCCATGGTAACCACTTCTATATTTCAATATGAACATAGAGAAACCAATCTAAACTTACTTGATTACATCTTGAATGAAATATTTTTCAATTGATTTTTGAAATGTAAATCAACGATCGAAGAAAAAATAGTATGTATAATTCGAGGAAAAGGCTTATTCTCAAACTCCTGTGTATCACAGTCGTTTGGAAATATTATGCTTTTCCCACTTATTATACAATATACTATTCTTAATTTTTATTATAGCACTAGTGCGGCAATGTATTCAAAAACGCATTAGTGTGGTAATGTACGTCATTATGAAACTGAAAATAGTGTCAAATCTCACCCGTTATATGACAGTTGTAGATAAAATAAATAATGAAATGCAAATTCTCGATTACAGGAATCATAAAACAGGGTGGACAACCTAAAGGTTTATTGAAATCTTGAAATTCAATTATTTTCTAATGACTCTCCTATAACAGGATTATCCTGATCTTATTACAATAGAATGACAGGCTTGGTGAGTTAATGCATTATGACAGCTGCGTTTCTCTACAGATAGTGTACAAGAACAAAGGGTATAATGGTAATTATAGATAATTAAAATGAGGGAGTTTTATATTCATTATGGATTGGTCAATAATTAACACTGTCATGGTTATAATGAACAGGTGGTCCACAATGTTAGTGGCTGAGAAATGTCCCTTTGGTCAGTTCAAAGTTACATTTCGCCGAGGTACCAAATATATACTTTAGTCCCTACTTCGTATTGCCTTTCTCCAAATTATTTTTTCCCTTTTCCTCCCATACCACATTCGATGAGTGTTTTCATTCATTTAGTATAATCTTACTTTAGTATCATATATGGATACTCTTTGGTGGCAGCAGCCTAACATTCTTCCAGTGGTATATGTTTCACGAGGGTAACTGAATTCGTTGTATGATCTTATTGTTATTTCCGATTATCAAATTTTCTATTTGGAAAATTACCTACTTTCATGTCTTTTGTTGTACTTCAACAATATTCAAATGTAATCTCAATGATATTCTCATTTTGTATTCTAAATAATGAACATCCGTTTGTATCACAATTTCACCTTCATAGCTTTGTTTAAAATTTATAACATAATTTCATAAGATCTTTATATTAAGTATATCATTTCTATTATAGCCTGATGATGGTAATTGATGTACCGAAACTAGTAGTAGATTGACTGTCCTTTTTGGTGGACATTAATTAAGTTATTGTGGTTTGGACTTTGAGTTTTATTGAGCCCTTTTGTTTGGATTTCGTAAAACCACATTTGAGATATGGATAAGCTCTTGAAGATAATTTGATTATCCTTGGTTTTGGGTGAATGTTATCTACGGGATTATGGGAACAATTAGTTCATTTGATGCTGATACAAATCGGTCTCATATTTTGAATCTTTTTTTCAATTTAATTTCGAAACGTTGGCAAATTGCGCGTGTCAATTAATTGTGTCGTTCTTTTTGGTGCTTACTCACATCACTTCATCTCAAACATCAACTGTATGAAGTGAGCTGGGATGTCTTTCAAAGAGAACCCACCTCCCAGGGAACATTTTCATGTTTTCACGTGCATAGCACATAGCATAGTAATTATTCTAACGCTTTATGAATTTAACAAAATAGTTTTTCAAAGACAAAAATATATTTTATTCACCACCATATATGTATTACTGTCATTACTAACGTCATTGAAGGTTGGAAAGTGTCATATTACACACCTTTACTTCCCGCCCTCTAAAATAATGTAATCGTTACCCAATATTATAATTTTAGATGAATATTTTTTATATTCAAAATATAACACATTGATAAATATTGTGATACCTATTTCTGGAAGGGTACAATCCATCAATTCTTCATCGGATGACATTCTTCCTAATTCATTATCGGCGAACTCTTCCCACCTATGCAATAAACCGTTATGTAATATACTATTTCCTCCTATCAAAACCTACTGTGCACATCTCATTAAAGATAAAACTGTTTTGTGGCCCTATTTTTCTATTTTTATATATTCTTACTGTGATCTTTGCATTTTAACCCGAGAGTTAACCCTCGTTGTAGCTCGATATATTCATCGCTACTTCAAAAAACCGGACAGTGAAGCTACAAATGAATGTCAGCGCCATCTTCCGATGCCTAAACAGGGTGTACCAACCTTACGACAAACTTTGGTATATGGGTTATTTTGAGAGATATCAAGAAATGTTATCAACAACAATAGTAGATGTGTTGTAGGTCCATATTTAGAAATTATATCGTACTATACAGAGTGCTGCATAACTCCGTTACAAACCAAACATATGATTTTTCGAATAGGAACCCCTGTATATTATACCGAATTCGGATTGGTTACATTTTTTTGAAGCTTTTGATATGAGGTTTTGCCACGTTATACAGAGGCCTTCAAAAGATATGGACACGTTTATGTGAAAATCGTAGGTAAATCAACTCTCTGTAGCTTGTTATACGTTTAAGAAAAAACATGTATTTCACCAAACAGAGTTTCGTAATATGATGCAATATCTTCGTATCCTATTAAATTTCAATTATATTCTTTCTTGTATACAGGGTGAACGGAAACTCGAACCTGACATTTTCTTTCTTATTTCAAAGAAACCAGGGACTGAGTCTCCGGTCCCTTGGTCAGTGGCAGAAATAAGTAGGGTGAGGGGAGCTAAACTTCCCCAAAATCCTTTGCGAAACATGCCTGTTAAATCCTCTTTCAAAAAATATTCTCGACGCCGTTGGTCGCCAGCCGATTGACTGCAGTGCTACCGGTGAGCGGAGGGGAGTCAGTAGGCAAGAAGCCGCAAGCAACAGCACATCACAATATTTGTCAATTCACCAAAAATAATGTCTTATGAATAAAGCAGTTTTAAAACAAAAACAGTTATTACACGAAACACAGGTCCTTCAAGTCAACAAATTAAAAGCGAACGTAACATATTTTTGGTTCTTCTACCGGATAGCAGCCAGCATTGCATTGTCAAGAATAAAGTTATAAAGAAGAGACGCCATTTTAACGTACCCGTAAGAAGAAATAGCAGCAGCGTTGCCAAGCAAGCTGTATCAGATAAGTTCCTTTCATTTTCCTTAATTTAACATTGTTTTCTCGATTTGTTTTGATAAGTGGTACATTTCTCTCGCATGAAATAACTTATCGAGAATGCCGAAGTCGTTTTTAAAAAGATTTATTTTTACAATTTATTAAATTCTACAAAAATGATTTTATTAAATTATAATCTTAACTGTATGAGAAACAAAAAGAATCTAACGAGATTGTTAATAACTGAAAACAAGTGTTCATAGATAAGGAAATATAATATAATATAATATGCTGTAGTTGCAGTCAGCACTTTTCTTAGATTACACCAGTGAAGGCGTGAGGTAATTCATGTTTTAAATCATATAGTAATATTCATATTTTAGTTAACGTTTAATTATAATAAATTCACGCTCGTACATATTTTAACTAACACATATAAAGGTTAAACGTTTATTTCACGCATTAGTGAAAAAAAACATGTTAGATAACGAGTCAACGGAGGAACAAATGCAATTACGGCATCAACGCGGAATAATTAAAGGCAAATCAACTAGATTTGAAAAATTTTTGAAAGACGAAACCAACAAAAATAAAAGTAAACAAATTGATACGCGCTTTAAGGTTATTGAAACCGATCTGTTACAATTTGATAGTTGTCAAGCAAGACTAGAGTATTTAGATTTAAATGGAAGCATTGAAAGAGAAGAAATTGAAACGAAATTTTATGATCTTATTGGGGAAGCAAACGAAATAATAGCCACAGTTGATAATGTTTCCAATAATAGTTCTTTTACTCGAAACGAGGCACCACAGCTGCAAACATTCTCTGCACAATTACCACGGTTGCCAGATATGGGCCTGCCCACCTTTTGCGGAACGTATGAAACATGGTTAAGTTTTTTTGATATTTATAATTCAGTTGTACACTCCCGTGTAGATTTATCAGACATTCAGAAATTCCTATATTTAAAAACCTGCTGTAGGGATGACGCCTTGCGCATGATAAGCTCGCTAGAAGTTACCACTGAAAACTATTCGATTGCTCTCGACTTACTTAAAAAACGATATGAAAACAAACGCGCAATTATAAATCACCATGTTAACGGATTATCGTTTAATTTACCAGAAGTCACGAAAGAATCACACATTGCTCTTAGAAAACTGATAGATGAAGTTTATCAGCACAAGAACGCACTTTTGAAGTTAAATCTTCCCGCAGATCAATGGGATACCTTACTAATCCCATTAATTTTAAGAAAACTCGATGAATGTACACGTCGCGAATGGGAAAATAAACAAGATGATTATGAAAATCTGCCCACGTTAAACAAACTAATTGAATACTTAACAAAAAAATGTTTTGCTCTTGAATCAAATTATCACGAAAACATATCGCAAAACGGGCATAGTAAGGGATCAAATAAATTGATTAACAAAAATCCACGTGATTTGAAGAGCTCATTTAAAACACCCCAAGTATATCAGAGTTACGCACCAACCGAAAGAATCCCCACATGCCAAATGTGCCACGGTGTTCATCTTATATACCAGTGTCAAAAATTCTTAAACTTAGCAATTTCTGAGAAATACGATAAACTAAGACTCTACAAATTATGCACTAATTGTCTGCGGTCGGGACATTTTAAATTCAATTGCAAGTCATCATCATGTAAACGTTGCGGAAATAGACATAATACAATTTTACACGTAGATAATCAAAAAACCCGAACGCAAAGTGGTGGAGTCTCATCACAATTGAGTCAAAACGACAACCGCGCCGAATTCGAGCTAGGAGGTGCAGGTGTTTCGGCTGAAGGCACCATTAATCGCAGCGGTCAGAGAAACGAAATAAATACACTACAGTCACATATCAGTAATAATCTTTTAGAATTGCCGCAAAGTACCGATTTGCAAAACTTACACACTAATATTTCGGAAACGTCAGCAATTAAAATAAACAAAAACGAGGTATTTCTATCAATAGCGACGGTGCTCGTTGAAGATGCTGTCGGCAATCTTCATGAATGTCATGCATTACTAGATTCAGGCAGTCAGTCTAACATAATAACACAGTCTTTATGCGATAAATTAAATTTAAAATTCAATAATATTCAAGTCTCAATTGGCGGTATAAATCAAAACATCACGAATATAACCCATAGAGCTTCTACAAAAATAAAATCCAGATTTGACAATTTTGAAATTTGCTTAGCATTTTTAGTGATGCCCACCATAAGCAATAATTTACCATTACATGAATTTCCACGTGATATCATTAAATACCCGCAAAGCATTCACTTAGCAGATAAAGAATTTAATAAACCAAAGAGAATTGATTTATTGATAGGTGCCAGTATATTTTACGAATTGTTGGGTTGCAATAAAATATCTCTCGGTAGAAATATGCCAGTTTTATTTGAAACCAAATTCGGATGGATATTCACTGGTTCTCTAAATACAAATCACTTGAAGACAAACAAACAACAAACGTTTATTTGTAATTTAAGTTATGAAAACCCTGAGGTACTTTTAAATAAAACTCTCACTAAATTTTGGGAAGTCGAGGAACTACCCAAAAAGAAATATTTGTCTACCGAAGACAAGTATTGTGAAAACAACTTCACGAGATAGTGAAAATCGCTTCGTAGTCAGATTACCGTTTAAAGAGAATACATCATCATTACTCGGAGAATCGCATACTAATTGTTTAAAACGTTTTAACTCACTTGAATACCGTTTGTCTCGCGACATCAGTCTTAAGGGGCAATATATCGGATTTTTACACGAGTATGAAAATTTAAAGCACATGGTTGAGGTCGATACGTCAAATTCTACATCCTCCTGTAACACCTCATATTTTTTACCTCATCACCCGGTTTTAAAGCCAAGCTCTACTACCACCAAGGTTAGAGTGGTGTTTGACGCCAGCGCAAGGACGGATGAGTTGTTTGCCATTATTTTGAGATGGAGATTACGCAACGTCATATTAAATGCAGACATAAAAATGATGTTTCGTCAAATTTTAGTTCATCCCCAGGACAGATGTTTTCAGCAGATCTTGTGGCGGGAGCATGCGCAGGAACCTATCAATATTTATCAACTGTCAACCGTAACTTACGGAACTACGTGTGCACCATTTCTCGGGACGCGGTGTCTGAAGCAGCTGGCAATTGAGAATGAAGATCGATATACAAACACGTCAAGGATCATTCAGAATTCTATATATATGGACGATTTACTTCTAAGTCTGCACAGTGTCGAAGATGCTATTCAATTATATAAGGAAATCACAGAAATACTGTCGCAAGCCGGTTTCACCTTACGTAAATGGGCTTCCAACAATATGTCGGTATTGGACTATATTTCAAAACAGGATCAATCAGAAGATACATTATTAATTGCTGAGCACGATGAAAATGAATTGAAGACGTTAGGCATTCTCTGGAATCCTGCATTAGATTGCTTAAGGTTTCTGATAAATATTGCATTGCCTGATAAACAAATAACAAAACGTATCGCGCTATCAACTATATCGCAAATTTATGACCCGTTAGGTCTAATAAGTCCGGTTGTAATTAGGGCAAAACTGTTTATGCAGGAGCTGTTTAGTGTTTAGGAATCGACTGGGACCAGCCCATACCAGAAGAAGAAGTAAAATTGTTTTTCGAATTTTTCTCACAATTTCACGTTTTAAACGAAATAATCATAAAACGCCAAGTGTTAACACACTCTCCAGTAAAGGTACGGAGCATGTCTGTACTTAGTCTCCGAGAATCAAGACGGTACTTTACATTCCCAACTACTATGTGCAAAAACAAAGATTTCGCCGATTCGTAAGGTAACTCTGCCTCGTGCTGAGTTACTTGCCGCACATTTATTAGCAAAATTAGTGAATACGGTTGTTCGGGAAATTCTTGATATTGAAATTTCTGAAATTAGCCTGTTTTCAGACTCAACAATTGTTTTGTTATGGTTGGAAATAGACCCTAGCAGACTAAAAACCTTTGTCGCCAATCGAGTTGCGCAAATCAATGAATTAACAGACATTACAAATTGGAAGCATGTTAAAAGCGAAGACAACGCGGCGGACGTCATCTCCCGAGGGATTGACCCTAAGGAACTAATTAACTTGAACGCGTGGTGGTACGGACCACCCTTTTTAACAAACAAGGTGGATAAAATCGCTTTCGAATCAATTCCGTTTGAAAATTTACCAGAAATAAAATCTTCCACTATTGTACTTGTAAACACAGACGTTTATAAATTTGACAGTTTTTAAAAATTTTCAAGCTTTCGCAAGTTACAATGTGTTATGTGCTACGTTCTTAGATTCATAAACCGCCTATTTAAAAGACGATATTATAATTCGAATGTTTTGTCGACTGACGAGCTTAAGGAGGCACATGATATGTTAATAAAAATCGCACAAGTAAATTCCTTTTCAGCAGAAATAAATGCTCTCAAACACTCGAACCGTTTAAGAGGCGATAGCAGGATTTTAAATTTACACCCATTTCTAGATCAGCATAGCTTGCTCAGGGTCGGTGGTAGGTTGTCCAATTCTGACTTGAGCTATGAACAAAAACATCCACTTATTTTACCGGACAAGCATAAAATTACAGAACTAATAACAAAGAGTCAGCATATTAAAAATCTACACGCCGGTGTGCAAACACTCTTCTCAATAATGCGACTTAAGTATTGGCCCATTAATGGGAAAAACGTAGTGAAGGGTGTCATTAGATCGTGTGTACGGTGTTTCAAGCTGAACCCCAAACCCAAGGATAATTTGATGGGAGCACTTCCTAAAGCAAGGGTAATTCAACCTTTACAAGCTTTTGCGCAATGTGGCATCGACTACGCAGGTCCAATTTTCATTAAGGAAAATACTTTGCACAATTCGAGGGGAGTAAAAACCTATTTGTGCATATTTGTTTGCTTCGCTGTCAAGGCGGTGCATATTGAGTTAGTAAAAGACCTGTCCACAAATAGTTTCTTGAATGCTTTGAAGCGTTTTATATCTCGACGCGGTAAGCCATCAGATATCTTTTCGGATAACGGGTCAAATTTCATAGGCGCCAATAATCATTTTAGACAGTTGTATGATCTTATTTCCAGTCAATCTTACAATGATAATGTCTCACAATTTTTAGCAAAGGAACAAATTTATTGGCATTTCAATCCTGCTAATTCTCCGCACATGGGGGGGCTATGGGAATCAGCAGTGAAATCCACAAAATTTCTTTTACGTAGAGTACTTGGTACTGCAGCAGTTTCTTATGAAGAAATGTACACCTTATTGACGCAAATCGAGGCGTGTCTCAATTCTCGTCCCCTCATTCCCATCTGCAATGATCCCACCGATCTCCTACCCTTAACTCCATCGCACTTCCTAATTGGAAATTCGTTAAAGGCGCTTCCACAGTTAAATCTTTTAGACGTCAATGAAGGTCGTTTGTCCCGATATGATCGCCTACAGCAGCTACTCCAACAGTTTTGGAAACGTTGGTCCAGGGACTATTTGTCCCAACTTCAAACCCGCAGAAGTGGAAAACCGTTAACAACAATCCCGTCATGGTTGGTTCGTTAGTAGTCCTGAAGGAAGATAATACATCACCCTTACACTGGCCCATGGCACGTATAGTGGCCTTACACCCCGGAGTTGATGGAATAACCAGAGTGGTCTCCGTAAGAACGGCATCAGGAAAGGTGCTAAAGAGAACTATTTCAAAATTATGTGTTTTGCCAGTGGACTGATATTTGTAACATTTATTTAATAATTTTATTTGTTTTGCTTTTATTTGATATGTCAAGTGTTCCAATTTAGTTAAGGTAATTTTAATTTGGTTTATTTCAAAAATGACTTTTCAACGCGGCCGGCTTTGTTAAATCCTCTTTCAAAAAATATTCTCGACGCCGTTGGTCGCCAGCCGATTGACTGCAGTGCTACCGGTGAGCGGAGGGGAGTCAGTAGTCAAGAAGCCGCAAGCAACAGCACATCACAATATTTGTCAATTCACCAAAAATAATGTCTTATGAATAAAGCAGTTTTAAAACAAAAACAGTTATTACACGAACCACAGGTCCTTCAAGTCAACAAATTAAAAGCGAACGTTACAATGCCACCGCGGACCAGCCTACCCAAGCTAAGGTGTAAGGAATCGTGCCGACAGCTGAATGGCCGCAGGGTGATATGCGGTCACGAACGATTCCCTTGGGGAACCGGGCGGAACCCCATTGTAATTAGCCTTCCTCTGGTAATGCGGGGCTCTGCCAGAGGTGACCACCCTTCCCTTGCTACTCGTGGGAACACACATGGAAAAAACACGAAAAACTAAAACAAATCCCGAGGCTGGACAGAAGTGCTCACCTCAATCGAAAGCAGTAGCTGGGGATGGACATAAATGTCCACCCCAAAATACTGCACAGAATGAGGCTGGACATGGAAGATCACCTCGTGATGATGAAACACAAAGGCCTAGGCGAAAGCGCATTTGCGGCGCCGAAGCCAAAAGGAGGAAGAGAGCGAAGGAATCAGGGGTGGCAGCAGCTACAAGTGCACCCCCCTCTTCCCCCACTCCACCTCCAACAGCAAATGCACTTCCTGCGGCCGGCGCCAAAAGCTCCGCTTTGAATAAAGGCAAGGAACCGGCTGCCCCTGCAGGAAAGCGCCCTCACTTGAGCACCTCCACGGAGGGGACTCCTAGAAGGCTGAAGAATCCGCGCAGCGACAGAAATGTCGCCGCGACTTCCAAAACCTTTGCGGATGCCGCCTTGAGACACCTCAAGGTTGCTATCATAGATGAGACTAACCCGTACGGTAAGGTTACCGCAGAACGGGAAAGAATCATTAAAAATCAACTGCTAGAAGAACTGGACAAGATCATCTTCTCCGCCTCCAGCATCAATAGCAAAGCGCCCACGTTTAAGTCGTGGACATACTCCGGTGAAATCATCAGAGTGGTCTGCGATGACGAAGGGACGCTACAGTGGCTGAAAAAAGCCACAAAAAACCTCAAGCATGAGAGGATGCATCACTGGCGATCGTTAGTGTGGATAGGCTCCCTAAGCTGACCAAAGCCTCGCTCTGGATCCCGGAGGACGTCCACAAGACAACATCCGGTGAAAAAGAGAGGGTGCTTGGTCGGCTTAGGGCGCAGAACCCTGATCTGACGGTGGCAAGGTGGTGCACTTTCCATCATGAGGTAAAAGTGAACCCAGAAGGACACCTCTTCGTCTTCGGAATCGGAGACGAGGATATGGCTGTCCTCAAGAAGAAGTCGATGAGGATGAGCTATGCGTTCACCTCATTGACTATCAAGGTAACGAGGAAGGAAGCAGGGGGCACCTAAAGTGGATATTGACCCCAAGGCCACCATGGGTCCCGAAAAGGACGTCGAAGCAGTCGATGACCTGACGGAGGAGGCACCCGAATACAGCGAGGTCGTCTCTTCCCTAGCGGAGGAGCAGATGGACCTCTGAAGCGAACCCAACTCCACGCAACCTACTCATTTGCAAGGACGTTGGAGAAAAGGTAAATATCATACAATGCAACCTCCAACACAAGAAGACGGCAAAGGCAACACTATGTCGCCACCTTGATGTATTGGAGGATGCAATAGCTCTGATCCAGGAGCACTGGATAATAAAGAACAAAATTACTGGTTTCAGTAGTCTAACGGATCAATTTTTAGCCTACCAAGCAATCAGCAACCTAGGACAGCTGTTTACGTCCCAAGGAAATACAGAGTCCCTCAGATGGCACAATTCTGCAATTCAGACCTTAGTGGAATGTCCAGATGGAAGAAGCAAATATACGGCGTTGGTACTCGCATCGGTGTACTTACCTTCAGATGCAGCCACCCTACCACCGACTAAAGAGATGGAGGTACTAGTGGATCACTGCCTCAACCAGAGAGTGGAGCTGATGTTGGGCTGCGACTCAAACTCACACCACTTGAGCTGGGGCAGCAAGGATATCAACGCCCGAGGTGAGTCTCTTTATGAATATATAATTAAGAAAGATCTAACAATTTTAAACAGAGGCACGGAGCCGACATTTATTAACGCCCGTAGCCAAACATTAATAGATATTACGCTGGTGACAGCCAAAATATCAAACAAAATTCAGGACTGGCAAGTGTCAGATCATATTTCTATGTCAGACCACCGCTGGCTGACCTATACGGTAAGCCAGGATCTCAGAACCACTGTAAAATCCCGTGACCCGAAGAGGACGGATGTAGCTCTTCACAATCGACTCTTAATAGGTGCTCTGCGGGAAACAGAGGTCCTGACTCCCAGCAATAATGAGGAACTGGGAAGGTACACAGTATCTATCCAAAACAAAATAGACATTGCCTATAAGGAATCCTGTCCGATGAGGATGGTTCAGACAGGTGGCACGACCAATACCTGGTGGTGCCCTGAACTGGAACACCTCAGGAAGACAGCGAGAACGACCTTTAACAAGGCAAAACGAACAAAACTCAAAGAGGACTGGGGAATATATAAAGCCAACCTCAAAGAGTTCAAAAAAGTCTGCAGACAAAAGCAAAGAGAAGCCTGGAGAAACTATTGTGAGGCAGTCGAAGACTTCCCACAAATTTCTAGGCTACAGAAGGCACTCTCAAACGACCACCATAAGAGTATCGGCATCCTGACAGGGGAAAATGGCGACAAGGCCGCCAACCTTCAAGAGAGCGCTGAGATTTTTATGGAAACTCACTTCCCAGGTTCTGTCTTTCCTGGAACGTCAAACTGGACGGAAGTATCAACAACACCCTCACAATACGACTGGCAATCTGCTAGTGATGAGGACAAGATAAGGTGGGCCATATCGGGCTTTTCCCCCTTCAAGTCACCAGGACCTGACGGAATAAGACCAGCCCTACTTCAATGGGGAATGGATATTCTTATGCCGCACCTGGTTGGAATTTTCAGAGCCTCTTTAGCTCTGAGGTATATTCCCAGTAAGTGGAGAGAAGTACGAGTGGTATTTATACCCAAACCAGGTAGGATGGACTACACTTTACCAAAAGCATTCCGACCAATTAGTCTCACATCGTTCTTTTTGAAAACAATGGAGAGGTTATGCTAGCGGTATATAAGAGATAAAGTGCTGGTTCACAACCCACTTCATCCAAATCAGCATGCATATACTCCGGGAAGGTCCACTGATTCGGCCCTTCACCAAGTGGTTGGCAGAATCGAAAGATCATTGGACAACAAAGAATCCACCCTGGGTATATTCATAGATATGGAGGGAGCGTTTGATAAAACAACCTTCCCAACAATTACCCAACAACTCAACTCCAGGAATGTACCTCTGGTAGTAGGAGAATGGATCCTCAAGATGCTCTCTAGTAGAGCAATAAGTATCAATGTAGAAGACATCACAGTAAGAGGACTGGTCATGAGGGGATGTCCACAAGGAGGAGTCTTATCACCCCTTCTGTGGAACATAGTCCTAGACACCCTGATTAATCACCTCAACAACAATGGATTCTACACAATTGCATACGCAGATGACATAGTTATCTTGCAGACTGGCAAATTTGTGAACACACTGTGCGATAGAGCGCAGGATGGGCTTAAATTAATTGAAAAATGGTGTGAGGAACACTCACTGTCGATCAATCCCAGAAAGACTGAGATGGTCCTTCTCACCAGGAAAAGAAGTTTATCAGGTTTGAAACCTCCCGAAATCTTCAAAAACAAACTAAACTTTTCGAAAGAGGTGAAATACCTTGGTATTACCCTCGACAGGAAACTAACATGGAACTCTCATCTACACAGCAGAGCAAAAAGAACATATATGGCATATGAGCAGTGTCGGAGGACAGTGGGACGCACATGGGGTCTGTCGCCCCGTGTGGTCACCTGGATCTACACTGCAATAATAAGACCCATGTTAACGTATGGAGCAATTGCATGGGGACCGAAGGTTCTACAAGCAACGGCCATCCAAAAATTATATCAAATACAGCGAATGGCTTGTTTAAACATCACAGGAGCCATGAGAACAACACCAACCGCAGCAATGGAACTAATTACTGGTCTGACCCCTCTGGACCTACAAGTCAAGGAGGTTGCGTTAATGGCCATGGTACGATTGCGCACGGCTGGTGTAAACCCCGAAGTAGAAATGGGCCAATTGAGGTTGAGCCTATGGCAGGAAGCGCTCACTGCGCTACCTCTGCTGCAGGCAGCCAACGATGCAATTGAACCCAGGTTTTTGTTTAACAAACCCTACAAAATTCAAATGAAACAGAACACAGAGCCAGATGCTGCAAATGCAATACGCATATACAGATGGTTCAAAAATGAAAGAAGGATCAGGCTGTGGAGTTTACTCGAGAGCACTAAGCCTCAAGATTAAGTAGGGAATGGGAAACAATATCAGCGTGGTTCAAACAGAACTGGCTGGTATCTCAATTGCCACAAAAGAACTAACCAGAAGAGAAATTTCTGGCAAAAACATAATAATCTGCACTGATAGTAGACAAGCCCTATTAGCCTTGAATAGACAACGTGTTATATCGAGGCTAGTACTAGAGTGCCACCAAGATTTAGCTGACGTCTCGGCAGATAACAACATTATCCTGAGGTGGGTTAAAGGGCACGACAGGAGTAAAGGAAATCGCATTGCTGATTCTTTAGCCAGTGAAGCCGGTGGACTAAAAATTCTAGGACCCAGTGACACCCACGGCCTAACGACTTCGACAATTGCGGAATTAGCCAAACGTTACACCCATGCTCAATCCCTTAAGGGATGGGATGGAATCAAAGGATGCAGTTTTGGGAAGCTGGCGCCGAAGAAATATTTGGCGATGACCAGGAAAAACCTACGTTTAACAGTAGGATTTCTGACTGGTCACTGTCAACTGAGTAAACACCTCCATACTATGGGGCTAGTGGACACACCTCTATGCAGGATGTGTGAACAGGAAGATGAAACTGTCAGGCATGTCTTATGCTAGTGTCCGGAGTTATCGTCAATGAGAGAGTGTGTGTTCGGTGAGTCTTGGCCTACACCTGCCGATATAAAGGAGATATCTCCCAGTGACCTGTCCACCTTCCTGAGAAGGACAGGATGGACAATGACCTAGGAGGACAACTCCTCGGGAGGATGTACAATGGGTCACATGTGGCGTAAGTGCTGTGAGCCTACACACTCACCCTCCCTACTCTACAGATACAGATATGTAACTTTATTTTTTGTCAAGTATTCCCTATACCCAAAGTTTATAAAACACACTCATTTTGTAATATTTATTGTAAAATATAACTACTGAGCTATTATGTGAAAGCATTAAACGTTGTATGTAACAAAAAATCCTAATTATTAATAAATTCTAATGAACAATTTATTCTAAACAAAACTAGCCACCAAAAGTATAATCCCATCAGTAATATTAAACTAAAGGTTCAAAATGTTCACCGTTAACATCAATGCAATGCTGCAAAATAGTTCAAATGATTGACTAACATTTCTCAGCATATCAACGTTAACAGATCGAAATGCCGCACTAATTATCTCTTTCATGTCATCTTTAATAGCCGGGGATTTTATAAACTTATTCCTTACAAGACCCGAAAAAAATAAATATACTTTTCGGGTGACCGAGCTGGCCAATCAGTCGGGCCCCCTCTTACAGCATTGCATTGATGTTAAAGGTGAACACTTTAAACCTTTAGTTTAATAGGATTATACTTTCGGTAGCTAGTTTTGTTTAGAATGAATATTATTCAATGAAATTTATCATTAATTAGGATTTTTTGTTACATACAACGTTTATTGCTTTCACATAATAGGTCAGTAGTTATATTTTACAATAAATATTACAAAATAACTGTGTTTTCATAAATTCTGGGTAAAGGGAATGCCTGACAAAAATCGAAGTTATATAATCGAATATTCTATTTTTGCTATAAAATACAGAGTGTTCCATTTAAAAGAAGAAAGAAAATGACAGGTTCGAATTTCTGTTCACCCTGTATACAAGAAAGAATATAATCAAGATTCAATGGGATACGGAGATATTGCATCATGTTGCGAAACTCTGTTTGGCAAAATACATTTTTTTTCTTCAACGTTGATTCACCTACGATTTTCACATAAACGTGTCCATATCTTTTGAAGTACTCTGTATAACGTGGCAAAACCTTATATCAAAAGCTTCAAAAAAATGTAACCAATCCGACTTCGGTATAATATACAGGGGTTCCCATTTGAAAAATCATATGTTTGGTTTGTAACAGAGTTATGCAGCACTCTGTATAGTTCGATATAATTTCAAAATATGGACCTTCGGCACATCTACTATTTTTGTTAATAACATTTTTTGATATCTCTTAAAATAACCCATAAACCGTTTGTCGTAAGATTGGTACACTCTGTATATGTATTATTTCAAATACTCGTACTTTCTTGGATCGGAACTCTTCTTAGGTGTATTTCGTTGATAATTGTATGTAATGGTTGTTCTCGCTTCATAAATATTGAATCAATGATTACATTGATTTCATACGCACTGTATTCCTTAATTCATGCTGCACGATCAGCTGAATATTCTCAGTTTCAATTAACCTAATCTTAAGCTTTGGTTTAGTTGATGTTTCATGCATCCACCTTCACCAAAATATATTATTCACAAAAAATATGAAAAATATGTGAAAAATATGCAGAATCAAAATGGTAGCTAAATACCTGAATATAATGTGTTGTGCATATTTTATAACTAATTGAAAAATTTCAGAAATGTAGATGCTGCACATACTCTTCCCAATAATGTGCTATTCACATGCGATAAAAAATATACTGGAACAGGATGAGATCGCATATATGCAAAGGACGTGTTCAGAATGCACAACTTTGGGGACACTTGCATAAATTATACTAGGCACCTTCTTAAAAGGATGAACGGGAAAGTACGTAAGACGCATTACCAAAGGATGTAAGTACTACATTTCAATCTTTACTGGGCTATTATGCAATAAAAATTTAATGATGGCTATCACGACACGAGTCTTATGGCCATTTGCACCGACTCACTGTTGAAGTGTACTTGTACTAAGTAGAGCTTCAAATCTAAGTCTCCCTTGAAATTATAACCCTTGCACAATGTCAACTATGGGTCGGTTTAGCTAAGTAGCCATGCAGTTTGGCATCAATGCAAATTCTAGGAAATTTTTAATTTAATTTAAGTGATTGGTAACAGTCTTTAGACTTCATATGCCATCATTGTCATTATTTGTTTATGGCATTTTTGTTTGGTTTGTGTCTGACGATAACTCCGGACACTAGCATAAGACATGCCTGACAGTTTCATCTTCCTGTTCACACATCCTGCATAGAGGTGTGTCCACTAGCCCCATAGTATGGAGGTGTTTACTCAGTTGACAGTGACCAGTCAGAAATCCTACTGTTAAACGTAGGTTTTTCCTGGTCATCGCCAAATATTTCTTCGGCGCCAGCTTCCCAAAACTGCATCCTTTGATTCCATCCCATCCCTTAAGGGATTGAGCATGGGTGTAACGTTTGGCTAATTCCGCAATTGTCGAAGTCGTTAGGCCGTGGGTGTCACTGGGTCCTAGAATTTTTAGTCCACCGGCTTCACTGACTTCATATGCCATCATTGTCATTATTTGTTTATGGCATTTTTGTTTGGTTTGTGTCTGACGTGGAAATCTATACATTGAATAAAATTTTGCTTTAGTCGGCAGGTGTTTTTAAACTTAACGCGATCGAGTTTATGAGAGGAGGGCAAAATGGCCCCCCAAGCCATGGAAAACTGGCTTTCCGCTAATATCTGGCCAAATATGCGAATTAGAGAATTTTTCTTCAACCAAAAATTGAAGATCGTCTTATTATCTACAAAAATGGTCCTCACCAATTTTTTCTCAATACCAATAATTTTTGCAAAAACTGACTTCGAAAAATTCATAATTTTCATACTGAATAGAAATGGTAGTTTCTTGCCGAATTGCAAAGTTTATGAAGTTGAGGCAAAATAAACCAAACCTTATTTTCTGCTCCCAGCCAAAAAATCCTGAAATATTCATTCTTGTAGTCAAAAATAACGTGAAAATCTTTCACATTAAACACTTCTTGTTTTTTTTTATAACTGAATTGATGTAATGAAAAATAATAATTTCATTTCAAATATAGAATTCAAAATAAATAACGGAAAAATATTATCAATATATCAATAATCCGGGCAAGCCAACGACTCCAAAACAGAGATTGTATACAAATGCAGACGACCACTGTGCCGCGTGGATTCATACACGAGGTTAGGTTATATATATATATATATATAGTTATAGTAGATATTTGCCGAATGATAATGTACAAGGACAGGAATATTGGGGAAGCGGCAAAATTGTAGAAAGAGTACTCTTTACACTAATTTCCAAGCTTTCGGAATATCTTTATTTCCATTTTCAAGGATAGTATTTTGAGATTGTATTACAAAAGTTGTTTCATATGGTAAATACATCTAACAATAATTTTGATTTGAATTTTTTAAAAAAATAAATGTCTTAATGATGTCAAACAAAATCGTTTGCTTATAGAATAAGAACTAGTATAAAATTATAACTATTATAACTATCCTATATCTAAAAATATCAAGATTGGTTAGATTATCTTCTTTTTTTAAAATTTGTTTGATGTTTTTTATTAACCTCAAATGTTTGAAACAGACGAATTTGAAATTCCATGACACTCAGGCTCCCTATCAATAGACAAAAGGTAGTAATAAATATCACTCAAATTTTTATGATCACTTTTTTTATTAATGATATTTTGTTCTTGAGATATGTGAGCCATTTCCAAAAAAAGTCTTTTTTTAGTATTAGACTGTATATCTAAAATACTGACAGCATCAAAATCCATAAAATGGTCTTTATCGTGTATATGTTTGGCCAAAGCACATCTTTCGGGATATAATCTAGAATCACTTTTATGGAGAGAAATACGGTTTTTTAATTTTTGGCTAGTGTGACCAATATATTTATCCTCGCAATTTTTACAAGGGATACAGTAAACTACATTTGAAAGATTGAGGATATCAGTTTTATCTTTAACTCTTGTATAAATTGATCAAATCCTGTCTATTATTGACTACGTAATCATCAATAGATGCAACAGAACGGATATTAGGGATGTCAAAGTAAAGAGAGGAGCAGAATTATATAACGACCACTATTTATTGAACGCAAAAATTAAAATGTCAATCAAAAGAGAGAATAAACGAACACAGAAAGAACAAAAATTGAAAACAGCAATCAGGTCATACAAATTAACCGAAATGAAAATAGCGAAAAAATATAAAGAATTGACGGAAAACGAATTCGAAGAAATTGAAGTAGCAAATATAGAAGTAGAACAAATATGGGGAAAATTTAAGTCAGTACTGATAGAAACTGCTAAAACAGTTTGCGGGGTTACTATCACAGGAAGCAATAAAAAGTTAACGAAATGGTGGAATGCACAAATACAAACACAGGTGAAAATAAAGAAACAAAAATGGAGAGAGTATTTACACAAAAAAACAAATGAAAGCTATGAAATTCACAAAACGCAAAGAACTAAAACCAAAGAGATGGTAAACAATGCTAAAAGAGAAGCCTGGGACGAATTTGGCAAAAAAATAGAACGAGAGAGTAAAGGGAATCAGAAATTATTTTTCAAAGTATTGAAGACGCTGAGAAACGGTAGAAAGAATAATACAAGATATATCAAGAACAAACAAGGAGTTATACAAAGAGGAGAAGCGGAAATTATGGATAGGTGGAGAGAATATTTTGGAGAATTATTAAACGTAGAAAACGAGCATGAGATACTGAATGATGAGGAAGTAATCACCAATCAAGAAAAGAATGATATAAACAAAGAATTGATAATACTGGAGGAAGTCAAAGATGCCATACAGACATTGAAAAGGGGGAAGGCAGCAGGACACGACAATATCACGACCGAAATGCTACAGAATATGGGAGAAAAAGGACTTCAATTAATAACAGACATGTTTAATAGAATATGGGAAGAAGAGAAAATACCGGAGGATTGGGAACTAGGAATAATAATGCCATTATTCAAAAAAGGGGAAGGCAGTGACTGTAACAATTATCGCGGAATAACAATACTAAGTATGGTACTAAAAGTTTATGAAAGAATTTTAGAGAAGCGATTACGGAACATAATAGACATTCAGTTGGAACAGTCACAAAGTGGCTTCAGAAAAGGAAGAAGTACCAATGACCATATATTCACAATTCGGCAAATTATAGAGAAAAAGTATTCGCAAGGTGAAAAAGTATACTTAGGGTTTATAGATATACAGAAGGCATTTGACAGCATCCCAAGAAATTTAGTTTGGCAAAGCTTAAGACAAAGAGGCGTTGGGAAGAAATTGAGGAATAATATAAGATGCATCTATAAAACAACCAGGAATTATGTTAGGAAAGACAATGCACAATCGGAGGAATTTGTAACGAAAGAGGGGCTGAGACAAGGGGGAGTATTGAGTCCTGTACTATTCATCACGGTGATGGACGATGTGCTTAAAGAACTAAAAGAGAAGGTGAAAAAGATACATATAGGATATAGAAATATAGAAGCTATTAACCTATCTGAGTGTGTATTTGCGGACGATTTAGTTATATTCGCAAAGAACGAAAGAGACCTGCAACATAATCTATTGGCATGGAAAGAAGCATTGAAAATTCGGAATATGAATATAAATATAGAAAAGAGTAAAGTAATGGTTATAGGAAAAGAAAACGAGAACATGAACTTACAACTAGAAGGAACTGAACTACAACAAGTCAATAATTTCAGATATTTAGGAATACAGATACGAAGTAATGGAAAACAAGAAACAGAAATAAATGAAAGGATAAGTGCCGCAGTAAAAGTATACTATAGCTTGAATAAAAATTTCCTAGGCAGAAAGGAGATATCCAAACAAACAAAACTAAAGGTCTATAAAGCAATATATTGTCCAATTCTCACATATGGCTGTGAAAGCTGGGTTCTCACCAAATCACTCAAGAGCAAGCTACAAGCAGCAGAAATGAAATACTTACGTAAAGTAAAAGGAGTGACCAGAAGGGATAAAATACGAAATGAAATCATAAGGCAAGAGTTGAACGTTGAACCAATAATAGACATAATACAGAGACAACAGTTGAAGTGGTTTGGACATGTCACCAGAATGAAAAATGATATACCTGTCAAGAGAATATGGTATTCTAGAACACCAAAGAGGAGACAGAGAGGACGACCAAGACAATCATGGAACAAAGCAGTTGCAGAAATTCTAGAGAAGAGAAGTATTACATGGATTGAAGCAAGTTCAAAGGCTCGTAACAAAAAGGAATGGACTAAATTTGTGTACGAAAAGTAAAAAGCCACCCTGACACCCGTAGGGTAAACCAGGGTTAAGATTATATATATATATATACACTCACCGGCACGAAAAACGGAGCAGTTGAATATTTTTAAACGAACTTCAAATTTTAATGTTTTATTATTATATCTTAACACAAATAAATTAACATGTTTAAAATATTTTTTAACAACAATTGTACCTTTATTTGAAGAAAAAAAAGTGTTCCGAACAATTTAAAAAACGAGAGCGAAAAACTTTTTGTAACAATGTAAAAAACCAGAACGAAAATACATTTCTGATGTGTCATAACAACTTTAAATTATTCAAAACTGAAACGACTTGCTATCCCAAACTTTGGAGCCGCATTATTAATAACGGGTGTTGCCCCCACGTGCTCAAATTAATGCCTGTATCCTTCTTGGCATGCCTAAAATCAAGTGCCGAATGTCCGCTTGTGGAATAAGTTCCCATTCCTCTAAAAGAGCTTGTCGCAGCTGATTTAAAGTTAAAGGAGCAGGAACACGACTTCGCATTCTTCGCCCAAGCATGTCCCAAACATGTTCTATGGGGTTGGTATCTGGGCTTAACGCTGGCCAGTTCATAACAGGAATGTTTACCTCGTTTAAATGTTGTTGAGTGATTCTCGCAGTATGAGGTCTTGTGTTATCATGCATAAGAAGAAAGTCATTTCCAATAAAATCAACATAAGGGACAACAAAATTTGGGAGAACGTCCTCAATGTACCTGGCAGCAGTTAAGGAGCCTCTCGGAAGGATGTACAATTCTGTGTGTGCCTCCAGAGAAATTCCGGCCCACACCATAACAGATCCCCATTGATATCCTACCCTAGTGCTGAAGGTACATTCAGCAAAACGCTCGTGTCGCCTTCGCCATACTCTTTCACGGCTATCTGGAGACCGTAAGCTGAATCTGGACTCGTCAGTAAATAACACGTGCCCCCATTCATTTTCACCCCAGTGCTCATGAATTCTGGCGAACTGAAGTCGTGCAACACGATGATGCCTAAGACGTTCTGGGCCTGTCGCAGGTCTACGACTGGTTAGGTTGGCTTCCCTGAGTCTTCGCCTAACTGTCCGCTCGCTTACATTAGTTTGCCGGACGTACTGAAGTTGATTTCTGATTTCAACAGCTGTAGCATGACGATTTCGTTAGACTTTGTAAGGTGATAAAACGATCATCACGAGCGCTAGTTCTGCGTTGAGGACCAGTTCCAGGTCGTCTATCGTAAGCTCCAGTTTCCAAGAAACGTTTAAAAATACGGTGCTATTGGATACATTATACTGTCGGGCAACATATCGTTCACTCCTCCCATCTTGAAGCAACGCAACAATAGCAGCCGCTGTTTCGGGATTAACAGAAATATTTTTTAGATTAAATAAATGTATCACTATAGATTAAATAAACGCAGCACAAATTTAACACGTATCTGTCACGTTTGATCTGTCACATTTCTCAAAATTCATGGCCAACTATGCACTTGCACTTTACGGCCAAGTCATAAGATCTATGGGGTTTATTATTTTAACTCAAATAAACTTTTTTACTTCAAATAAAGGTTCAAT